>JASCZW010007342.1:133925-148764 GCA_034211315.2 Aedes japonicus
GGTAAAAATAAGCTCAATAACTCCACAACCACATCCGTGCGGTTCTTGAAACCAGTTCCATTCGATTTCCCAGACAATTTCCAAGCGGAAATGGCCTTGTTTACTAGCCGCGGCAAAAGCGACAAAAGTTACAGATTTTTTTCTCAGTTTTTATCAGTTCTTGCCCACTGTGCAACGCCTTGAAGATGGACTCCACCGATCGTTCCTTGATGCCATCAATGATCTCCTTCGCCACACCGATTACCGCGGACTATTTAAGCTTCTCTAGTGACATGAAATAGTTTTTGTCATTAACTGAATGATGACTCGCTCCGCAATCAAGCTTGATCGTAACTTTGCTGTGGCTAGCATCCGAAGACTTTTTCTTACCATGAAAGCAACAGCCTTGTCATCAAAAATGTCATTAGCATTAGCTTGTAACTTTACTCGATAATCTTTTGCCAAATAGCCCTTCTTGTGGCATCTGTACGGCTCCGACCTTTGCCAGGAAGGTTCTTTTTGGATCCTTAACATTCAAACTCTGCAATGTGAAGTTTCTATTACAGCTCCGAGACCATTTGTCAAGAATGAAGAATCGTATCATGAGCATCCTTAATAGTGATACAATCATTTCAATTCAACATGATCCAATCGACAATCAAAACAGCTTTCTTTATATGTTATATTTTTCTTTTCATTTCAGGAACGGATGAACCTGGTTGATCTCATGTGTGAATTCGTGGAGGCTATGAATCCAACCCTGCATTTATCTCGGTAATTTATCCTGACTTACATTGACAGTTAATTTCGCAACTTACCACTTATTTATTACTTCTACAGAAAACCGGAAATTCTTAAGGATCGTGATCTCTCCGGTGAGCTGAAAGACGTCTGGAGCGCGGTGCAGGCTTGCCGCGAAAAAGGACGTGTCGACAGTGGTCCGCCGGAAAATCTAGTCGTCTACACGGAATTTGGGCCCGAAACGGCCCCGTCATACGAGCAATCTCAACAACAGCAAAGACACCAACCTCAACAGCAGCAGCAGCAGCAACAGCACCTTCATTACCAGCAACAGGAAGATTTTCAGCTTCGCCTCGGGTCGACCCAATACGACCACCTTTCATACGAACAACAAACGCAGCATTTCTATCAACACGGTCGGCAGTCGTTGGGTGATCCCTTCTCAAGCCGACCTGCCCAGCAACCACCGCTAACCCATGATCACTATAATATCGCTAGCAGCAAACCGCAGCCGCAAAAGCATCAACAAAGTGCAATTACAAACAACAGTATTGAACCGAACTCAGAGAAACAACAACAACCAACCGATGTCCCCGATAGTGCCAGCAGCAACAACAGTGAACAAATAATGAACAGCACCAGCAACAGCATCTCAAGCGTTGACGATTTGATCAAAGAAACCGACAGTCTGAAACTCTCTCCTGCAGCCAGCGGAGGAGGAGGAGTCTCTACAAAATCCAACGGTCTCACACTGCCAACCGGAGGAGCGGGAGGCGCACCATCGTCTCCTGTCACAGAGAATACCGCAGCGACCTCACCATCATCAACGACATCATCATCATCATCATCATCAGCCAATATCGATTCCAACAACCCAGTGCCAGTAGCTACCAAGCAACAAACATCACCCACTTCGCCAACGCAGCAGCAGCAAACGGTGACGATCAGTCCAACGGCTGCCACGCCACCGACTCCGCAGAAGGAGTCGAAGAATTCCTCCAGCCATAACTTTTTTCCCATGTTCCGATCTTCCAAGTCGTCATCTTCGTCGTCGAACAGTGACAAGTCTTCGTCCCACCACCATAACGATAAGGACAAGGACAAAGACGGCACAGGTGAACCGACGGCACCGGATACTCCAGTCAAGACGAGTAGCAAAAAGAGTGGGTTGAACTTTTTCCGACGGAACAAGTCGTCGGAGAGCAAGAAGGAACAACCCTCGACGCCGACGAAGCAGGTGCCACCGGCAGTATCGCAGCAACCGACGACGGCCGAAAACAACAAACTGAACCTGTTGGTGGACGAAAGTCTACTGCACCACCATCACCACATGGAGGGAAACAACGGAACGGGTGAGATTATCGAAAACAGCTCCGCGACCATCGCGGCCAAGTAATGACAGACAGCAATGACGGATGCGTGGGAAATTTGTGATAGAATGGGCTGACTGCGAGTGGTGAGTGCTGCCGGACAAAGGGGGCGCGTGCGTCTGTATATATCACGGATGTTAGGAAAGGTAAGTTTGATTGAATTTATCAGGAGGACCTCACTGAGAAAGAGAGAGATTTTGCTCGTTGGTTGCCACCGCTGCTACTATTGATAGTTGATGTTGGTGTGATTTTTTTTCGGATCAGATAACTTCGGGAAGGTGGACATTTTCGATAAAATCGGATAGGTTTTATAGGTACTGTTCGGGTTTTTTTTTCAAATTTAAATCTACACCTTATTCGTCGGTGTATCATAACTTAGTCGCATCATGATCTAAGTTCTTTATGAAATTTCGGACGTAAATTAGAATGTCACTGATTAGACGCTTATGATTTTGAATGTGAATAAAAGTTGTGTTCGTCAAGCACTTTCGGAGCTATCAATTTTGTATAACCTTATGAGTCACATACCATCACACGTCGTAATTGAAATGTACCTTTAACTTAAAACTCTTGAGATATTCGAACCTTTCGAATTGATCGCAAGATGATTCTATCGAACATGCTCCTCACTGATCCGAAGCGACACAAAGCAAGAAACTAAAACAAACCTTACCACACCGAGAGCTTAGAGCTTTTTCTCAACTTTTTGAACATAGTACTTCCTAACCAATATTTTAAAACGCAAAGCGATCGCGAACAAGGCAATCGCTACTCAGAAACAGCAACAAAAGTAACACAACTCCAATACACTAGAGCAAATGGATGTCGTTTTATTCGATAAGACAAAACAGTAACGAAGATCAAAAGCTACCCATCAAACAACAGGAAAAGAGATGAAAATAGAAAATCAATCAAAAAGGCATGGTTTAGGTTCGTTCTATTGTAAATGCAAAATCGCTTGAACTGATTAATTAGGAGAGCCATTCTCGTTGGTAGTAAGCGTTTTGTGATACATAGGTTTGGTTTTCTCAGAGCTTTCACACACAAGTTGAACACCTGCTTTTCTACACTATAAATACTGTTTTTAGAGCTTAGTTTGGGCGTGCGAGTGATAGATAGGGGGCGAGTCTGGAAGACACTCGAATCAGCTGCGACGAAAGGTACCGGGAAGATAAGCTGCCATTTTTTTCCTCAAATTATTACGCGTGTCCTAGCAAGTAGTTGAACCGAGCGATTAGACTGCGGTGAAGAAAGGATTAGAACTGTATGGTAAAATGAAGAATAAATCTTAGAAGAAAAGTTAAGGTATGCGAAATGTAGATCAAGTAACGCAGGCACAGGTTCTTAGTGAACTAGTGTAATTGCTAGTCGAAGTCATGTAGTCGCTATCATTGCGTTGTACGGCTACACCGAAGATGATTGTTTAGCATGTACAACAAAACACATCCCCTGTACACTAACTAGTACTATCCACTACCTACCCAGTTCCGATTTACTATAATAGGCGAATTCTCTAGGCTAACTATTCGACGAATGGACTATCGGGAATGTTTCTATCACTGCCTAATTTTCATTCATTCGACATTTACGTAAGGACGGAATTCAATCGTTGTTCGATTTTGGTGGCTTAGTTGTATGTTGTTTGTATGCCATTAGGCTGTGGGCGTGGGAACAGTGGGAATATGTTGAGCGAAGACATCGGATAATGAACATAACTCTATTCGGAGGTGGAGCTGAATCGATACTTTGAACAATCCTACCGACCAGTCAAATCAGATCAAATAATCGAACAGGACCGGCAAAGGGCTCCAGAAGCGCTTCAAAATCGTCGATGCACTGAACCCAAACATCATCCCAAAAACGCCTGAAAAGTAAATAGATTGCGCCCTTAACCGAAAAGCATTCGGAATTCGGATGATTGTCATATGGTTAGATTCGAGTGACGATCATCCATGTTTCGTATAACAATCAACCAAATTTAATATGATGTTTGTTCCAAAACTGCGAATTAAAATCAGCGGCATTTAATTGTTACACATTTCAATCCCACTACACAGTTCATCATAGATTGCTGTGGGAGTTTGAAAGTAACAGGAGACTTGTCTCCTTCATTAGAAAAACTCGGGTTTCCATCCTTTATTCATGCTGGTACCAGTTCTGATAGCGATTGATAGGCTTCTACCGAATGTTGTAAAATGAAATAATTTTACCTTCATTTAAAATTATGCGAGTTATTGCGAGCGGCCTCCCGGCAGTTAACCGGAACATTCGCCATGGCGGACGAAAACATGCGTGTACACTGAGGAAATTAGCACTAAGATGTTCATAATGTGGCTCGTATGAACGAGAATTTTAGGCTCCTGAAAGGATTTCATACGATACGTATGTTTTCCATAACAGTCTTATACAAAATACGCGTGTCAATTATAGTGTTCTTATGTAGCGCGTTTGAATTTCATACGAAACTACTATGATTTTTATTGGTTCACTTTGTATGAAAAAAATCATACGTCATTCGTATGAAACGATGGTGCGACGTTTTTTCAGAGTAAAACAAGATGGTTTACGAACAGAAATTGCTAGCGGATCTAAAAATTCCGGCGGAAAGTTTACCTATTTTCAGAGGTAAAAAAACGCTAAGTTCTGTGAGAAAATATATTTCAGGTCTGTATTGTCATTTTTTTCATTGATTTTTTTAAATTATAGAGTGTGGTGTGAACACAGCAGCTTTAATAACATGGAACAACGATAAAATATTGCCAGTTTTGTCTCGTGCTAACGGGAACTATGAACTGATTTGGGCATTCATTTCGGAGTGGCGAGTGTGAAAAGTAAGTTAACTAAACAAACTTTATTTAAAACATATTTATTTTGAAGTTCTTATTCCAGAATTTATCTACCATAAAGATATACGGCATACAGCCTAGCACTTCCGACACGATCGCGAGTGTTGAAGACGAAGGAAGTGGCGTCATAGACCATCTATAGAACAGTTCAAGTTTAAGTGTAACAATCAAAACGTTTGAAATAAATATGAATTTGTATTTTCTCAATTGTGGGTTGATTTATTTTTATTGAAGCTTAATCAAACAAGCAATCCAGTTTAGGATTGTTTGTTTTATTTAGCTAAATTTATTAAAAAAAAATTAAAATCTGAAAGAACATAAAAATTTATGATGGATTACATAGTTCACATGATTATTTTCCGTATTTCATTCGTTCACAATTCATACGAATGAAATATGTATTTCATATTCATAATGTACTATTTTCATACGACACATCTATGGAAACCATAGCAATATATTTAAAAAATCATACACGATATCAAAGGCGTGCTTTCATAGTACTATCGTATGTTGCTCAAAGTAAATTCTTTTGGTTAAAATCCATAAGAATTTCGTATGAACTTCGAACGAATTATTTCCTCAGTGTAGGCATGTTTTTGAGTTCTTTCTTCGTTTTATTTATCGATTCCTCCTCAGTTTTCGCGACCAAATTGTTGGAGTAGATCTTGCGCCCAACAAGGTTAACCCAGAAATTCTCGATGGGACGCAGCTGGGGGACGTTGGGCGGGTTCGCCGACTTGTGTACCTCATCGATATTCAGCTGCTTCACCTCCTCCAACGATTGCTTCGAGTAGTGGGCCGACGCCAGATCCGGCCAGAACACCGTGTCTTCGCCCTTATGGTATTTCTTGATAAACGACGCATCTTCCGCCAGGCATATCGAACTATAAATTTCCCCGTTCATGGCCAGTCCGGAGCGAAAGAAGAGCGGTTTTGACATCCCCTTCTCGCTAATTGTCAGCCATAGCAGCACCTTCTTGGGGAACTTGGTGTGTGAAATGAACTTCACCTCAGAGCTCACTTCCTTCATGGGGGAAGTAAAATACGAAGTGCCCTGCCAGTCGTTGCCATCCGGGATGAGAAAGGTCTCGTCGTCCATCACCACCGCCCCGTCACAATTCGCCGGGAAAATCGAGTAGACCATCTTATTCAGCCGCTGCCGCTGCGTCATTGTCTGCAGCTCTGAAACCAGTGCTCTGATCGTTGTCTAATAGTGCCAAGATGTTGTAGATGCCGTAACGGGTGTATCCGGCGTCCACAAAGCGCCGCACGATTTCCGTTTTCGACGCGGCGGGCTGCCGTTCTTTGAACGCACACACTTCTGAACGGAGTTGCTTTACTGTTGTTGCCATCACGGTTAGAGTTCGACTGATATTGCTGTCAAATTTTGTCTGCTGACTCATGGATTACTATGATTGATGCTGCATGGGTAGTTTCGTCAGTGTGGGTAAGGATGTGAAGGTAAACCCATGAAAAATCGGCAATTTTTGTCCATTTTTTTAATGCAAACGTTATGGGTTGCAGGATTTGCAGTAGCGCTATCACTTTCTAGCTCCCGGATTAAAGCTGCTTCCAATAGTCAATTGTCAAGTGATTTCGTTTGCATCCCGTTAAATTTATATTTATTACTATTGGAAATTTCCACAATTGTTGAATGTGTTCTCTCTACCTGTCCGTTACTTTCAGATGAAGGCATTTAGGAAAGTTTTTAATTGTAGAGGAAAGGCTTGTAAGATAGAACGGCTTGTAAAATGGAACAGCCCCACTTTTGACATTCACAGCGACAACACTATCGCGCTGACATGTGTTAACCTAATTTTTTTTACTATTCTTCAATTTTCATTTGCTTTTGGAGTGAATACACTCATTCGATCTAGCTCTTCCAGGTTTAATTGTTCGAAAATGGTGGAATAATTAATATAGCAATTATTTCTTGTGCTTAGTAAGTGGAAATTTGTCATCGATATCAAAAGGTTAACATTTGTGTTGGCTAGCATTTTTGGTGTATTTTTATGATCCAAAGGCATTTCCAAACAAATCGTAAAGTGAAACAATTTTTTGATGTTTTGTGTTAATGACGTCATGTTTGTAAGATGGAACACTGTTGAGCTTGTACAATTGAACACATTTTTTTTCGTTTTAAAACATATGAATGACATTTTTACCCTTCTTACATCAATAGAAGGGTATTAAGATCGCTTGAAAACTCGACTTTTTATCCGAGGCCCACAGGGCCGAGTGTCATATACCATTCGACTCAGCTCGACGAACTGAGCACATGTCTGTGTGTATGTATGTGTGTGTATGTGTGTGTGTGTGTGTGTGTGTATGTGTGTGCGTTACAAATAATGTCACATCGGTTTCTCAGCCATCTGTGAACCGATTTCAGTTCTGTTGACGGCAAATGGAAGCTACAACATTCCCATAGAACGCTATTGATTTTTTTTTTTCATTCGGACATTTCGTTACGAAGATATGAACGAAACAGTACTTGAAGGCCTATTATAATAGTAATCAAACAGTTTAGTCTCCGATTACATACTGAGCTATTTGTGTACCGATTTTAGTTTTGTTGGTGCCAAATCAAAGCTATGATATCTCCAAATAACTGGTCAAAATTTCATTATGATTGGATAATCCTTCATGGAGATATGACCAAAACAATACCTGAGAGCACATAATTGTGAGATGACAATATACTCGTTGCAGTGCAAAACCGAACAAGACCAATCACACCAATCGATGCCGCTTGCATTCTATTGTGTCGCATCTGGAGCGTTGTATAGCACATACAGCGGACTAGCCACACTATGCGACTCTATAGAATTAGAGCAGCATCGATTGGCTCCGAGTGGTCTGGTTTTGAACTGCAACGAGTATATTCCAAAAATTACACAAAGTCTCCATTTACTATTTTCAACGAATATGTACTTATTAAGCATCTTGAATCCATATCGATAATCGAAATTGATACTTAGGATTGTCTAATAATGCATTCTATGGACTAATTGTATGAAATTTCTAATATTTATGTAATTTCTTCTTCTATATAAATAACATAAACAGGTCATTAAAGATTAATAATGGTAATATTTTAATTTTTGTTCAATCCTGAACAATACGTTTAGGATTGACAAATAGTTCATTTTATCAACTGAATGTATGGCATATTGAATATTTCTGAATCTTCTTGGAATTTCTGATGAAAATATGTATCCAGTACAATATTGCCCACATTTGAGTTTGTAATTCTGGTCAAATGTAAGAAGGGTTCAGTCTCACCATCGGTGGATTAATGCAGGTTTTTATGTTTAAAAATGCCATGGAATCAATAATAAATTGAATTATAACAATACATTTCTTGAAATTGCAATTTTCGATGGATTTCGAAAAAAAGCCATAATTTTTTTTGGATGACTATAAATAATCAGTTCCGTGGGCAAATTTGAAGCCCTTTAGTTCCTCTTTCGAAAGATCCGCGAAAAAATAAAAATTATACATGTTAAGAGCAAAAAACGGATCGTGTTCCATCTTACAAGCCTTTCCTATACTGGTCTAAAAGTTGTCTCGTGGTCTGTTACACTAGTCCTAGATACGCCAAAATAAGTAAAATATTTACTTAATGCTTTCTGTATTTGTGTGAGATTTTTTTACTTTATATAATGCATTGGATGGATCGACTATGGAAAGAAAACTAAAATGACCAATTATGAATATGTCCATATGTACTCTATCAAAAGGTTTTTCTGTTACTGGTCTCGGAGATAATTTTATATTACATATATGGCTTCCGTTCATACTTATGTGTATTGCATTGTTGGCAAGAATTTACGTTGTTGCTAATTAGTTTGATCATACTGGGGAAAAAATAACTGCGTTTAAGCTGGCCTTCTACTTCTGTTATGTCTCTATGGGCTCTTTCATGCTGTTTTGTAATTAACATGTTCTGTCTGTCTGTATTAGCCACATCTTCTACTCTATTTTGAGTGACCTTTTTGGGAAAAATGGGTTTTGAATGTTTCTTAAATTAATTGTATCAAATTTTCAGGTGTCATAATTGCAGTTTGTTTTCCGTTATGATATTTTTTTATAAAACGTGTAATTTAATCTATGTTATAATTTGATTGAACGATAATTGTTCTATTGTAATGTGAAAAGGGTTTTCTTGGAGGACGCTAGTAAAGTTAGCTATTGTGAATATTAGTTGCCTCTTGAAGTTATTAATTCGTTCAGTTAAATGAATAAAATGGTCTGCTGAATGAATGGTTTCTAAATCATTACCTTCATCTTGGTGTTCCAATGGTGGGCTTCCTGTATTTTCTTGGGCTTGTACTGCCTGTAACCGCATATCAGTCCCATATTGAAAAACAGCAAACCGAGAAAAACGATCATTCAAGTTGGGAATGCATTTTTCTTGATTCAGCCAGTTTGGCGTACTTTTTACTCTTTATTTTGATAGTTTATATGTAATAGTATGCATTGTTTACTATACAATCAAGAAAAAAATAAATAAATGTGTTTTTGAGGAAAAAAACGCATTGGGACAAAATATGCAGTTACTATGTCCATCAAGCATAAATGTAACCGCATACCAGTTCCATTCTGTTTGTTCAATAATATCGCTCTGATGCTCTGAAAGTAACCAAGAGTTACTTTGGTGATAGTGATGAAAGTTCTGTCGACGAAGATTGTGGATTTGATACGATGACAAGAGCTGGTAAGTTATTTCTATCTAAAATCGTGAAAAAATGCAAGGGTTTTGGTCGAATTTCACTCCTTTCTTGTCGGACAAGAAAGAAAGGGATCATGGCCATTCCATAATGTGAGCCAATTCTTATCTTAAAATGCAGATCAGTTTAAAAGCACTCTGGTGAGGATGCAACATGTGGAAGTTTTTGTTCCATAAAAGCGGAAAAACTTGTGTCAGTGGATAATGATCGTCAAGGTGATGCAGCTTTACATGCTTTACGCAGCTTTGATGCATTGAATGGTGTTTCTCGTTTTATACATGCGGATAATGATTCAGATAGTAGCTTTTTTGCCACAGAGACGGAGACAATGAACACCGGAACAAAAAAATCGCAAAAAACAATTTCGGAATCGTGACTTAACAGGAAGACGGCGCGGCGCCTTGCTCTTGTTATAATTTTGGAAAATTTCGGATGCGTCAAAGAGTGTGGCCATTAGGATTCCAAAAATATTATCGTGAAGTAAGGATCCCTGTGTCTTCACTACAGTAACTCTGTAAAAGGTGAGGACTTGAAGTGCTGCAAATTATTTACAAACAAATAAGAAAAACTAATAAAGCTTGCTTCAGATAGAATTGGAACAAAAACAATTGCCTGTATTTCAGTTATTTATTATTGAATTCAAGATTTTTTTTTATACAAATGTAGCGTTTTCTTCATACTTTTAAGAAAAAATACAGATAAAATTATTCGTCACGGTTTCGAAGGAATTCCGAATTTTTCCTGTAACACGGCTCATTAGGCGGCGCACACCTTCTTCGTCCATCGTTTTAGCTATCTTATTCCTAAACTAGAAATTAGAAGAAGAATTAGTATCTTCCATTTAATTCCAACTACCTTTGCTTATCTTCGACAGATACTGTCGCACGTGCAGACTTTCAGTGCCTGTATTATCAACTGACTGAAAGCTAATATACCTGCCGTATATTGCCTTCTGAACATAGCGTTTACCTATCATCATGTTGTTTCATACACCATTGATCATTTTGTCTATATCTATCCTGAGTCAAAACAAGTGTACTTACTATCCAACTCACTTCTTTTCCATCTATACTAACATACTCTATTGTGTAGACGGGTGCTGCTTCATCGGGTTTGACGTCGGTTTGGGTTGAAGACATGCGCAACCGTTGCTCCGGGTCTTGTTTAGCAGATTTGCGTTCTGTTGCTCTGTTTGCCTTTGCTTCGGCAACGTCAATTCATCCAGGCGTTGACAGGACTGCAATATTCGATGCATATGTCGCGATTTCGGTGAAGATGTATCTGCGACGTCGATTTGAAGTTATGCGAAATTCCTCGTTCTGTCTGACAGCCTAGTTGCTGCCGATGCCTGCAACTTGCTGCCAAGGTTCCTTTGCTTGATCCACATAGATTTTGCCGCAGTGTTTACACTGACTTTGCATACGCTTCATCGTGTCTACTGAGCCCACGGAGCCTAACATCGATACAATTGGTTGTCTATCAGAAAACCTAAGCTGGGCCAGTACGTGGTATGCTTTGTAATGTTCCTTATCGAAGGATGATACATGTGTTTGTGTTCAGGTGATCTCGGAGAGGATGCTATCTTCTATGAAGATGTCCTTAATTGTCGCTTGCATCGTCCTTCGTTGACATTATTAGTTGAAGATATATGTAGTTATTTGGTTTTCTCCAGTTTTATTGAGAGGAAGGAAAATGATCCACATGATCCACCGGATGCTGATCCTTCCTCTCAATAAAACTGAAAAGCTCAAAGAACTAGCATATATCTTCGAAACTGCCAGACTCAATGGGTAACGAAAAGAGGACAATTCAAGCGATCATCAACAAAAAGGAAAAACATCTTCATAGAAAATCACTAACAACCCTCTCAGACTCACCTGAACCCCTAAAACGTGTATCCGTCCCCTTCGATAAAGACATTACACAAAAGCTTAAACCACGACTTAGGGAATTTGGCTTAGACTTAGTTTTTTCTAGTAGACACAACCAATTAGCATCGATGTTAGGCTCCACCAAAAACTCAGTAGACACATTAGGCAGAGCAGGGGTATACAGAATCAAGTGTAAACACTGCAGCAAAATATATGTAGGTCAAACAAAGAGAACCTTGGCAACAAGGTTCAAGGAGCATCTAGCGGAGGTAACTAAGGCTGTCAAACAGAACGAGAAAGGAATTTCACATAACTTCAAATCAACAGTCGCAGAACACATCTTCACGGAAAATCACGACATAACGACGAATGACATCACAATATTGCGGACTACATCAACACCCTGGAAATTAGACGTTGCAGAAAGCTTAGAAATAAACAAACAACAGAACACAAATCTACTAAACAAAGACCAAAGCAACGGTTACACATGGCTCTTCAACTTAATACCCAAACGACATCAAACCCGACGAAGCGGAGCACCCGCTGCTACACAATAAGTATGTTAGGTATAGATGGAAAAAAAAAAAAGTGAGGTAGATATTAAGTACACTTGTTTTTGACTCCAGGATAGATATAAACAAAATAATAATAAGATAGGTATAAACAACATAATGATAGGTAAACGCTTTGTATTTAGAAAACAGTATATATACGGCAGGTGGCGAAGGTTTTCTTTCAGTCGAGTTATTAGTACGAGACACTGAAGAAGTCTGCACATTGTAGACGAAATACGCGTATCTGTCGAAGATAAGCAAAGGTAGTTGGAATTAAATGGAAGATACTAATTCTTCTTCTAATTTCTAGTTACAGGTATTCCACTAAACAGCTCAAACCCTCTAGGATTTATCTTATTCCACCAGGTCTTCATCTGATTGATGTCTTTGACAACCTTTCCCTTTGCCTTGAGTCTCCTCTTCATGATTGCCCAGTATTTCTCAATAGGGCGGAACTGGGGGCAGTTGGGTGGGTTAAGGATTTCGGAACAACCTGGACCCCTCTCTCTGCATACCATTCTTGAACGACTTTGCTGTAATGACAGCTTGCCAAATCTGGCCAAAACATTACGGGATGGTCGTGGGATCGAATTAACGGCAAAATTCGTTTTTGGAGACACTCTTTTTGGTATAGTTCCGACGTCATTGTCGTATTTGTAACGAAAACTTTCGTTTTTTTGCCACAGCTGCAAATGCCCTGCCAAATCATGAATTTTCGTGCAAATTTGTCGGCAAAAACAAATTTAAATTTGGCTGGAACATCCCCCCGAACCGTTGCCAAGTAAAATTTTTGACCTGGGATTTGCCCGAAGTCAGCCTTGACATAGGTTTCATCGTCCATCAGAAGACACCCGTCGAACTTGGTCAGCACCTGGTAGCTTCCGAGCACGGATTTTGGCCACACTATTCTGTTTTATGGTCCGATTTGGCTGTTTACTAGCTCGATACGACTTGATTCCTTCCCGGAGTCGAGTTCTCCTCACGGTACTATGGGCAGCACCGAATTTTCTGGTCAAACCGCGGTCCGACAGATTGGGATTCCTTTTAATCGTCTTCAGAATCTTACCACGCAGTTTCCGGTCGACAGTTCCACTCCGACGATTGGCTTGAGGCTTCCGAATCGTCGTCAATGTTTCTTTATACCGTTTGATAACGCGCTATACGGTATTTCTGGGCAATTTCAGCTGTTTAGCTAGCCTAGATGCAGACCACAATGGATTTTCCAAATAACTGCACATTTTTTTCCCTTCTTTCGGCTTCCATGTTGATTGTTTACAAAGTACAGTCGATTTGCGGAATGTCAAAAATACATACGTGAAGCTGACAAAATTCCCGACACGTGGGCGTCAAGAACTTCCAAATCCGTCCACCAGGAACGCCACAATATGAGCAAAAGTTTGTTCCAATTCTAAATGAAGCAAGCTTTATCAGCTGACGACTTTGATCTCGAAGGCCAATTGAAAAAGAAGAGCCAACCTCGAGGCATTGAAGCTGAAAGGAAAAACCAATTTACTTAAAACCATTTTTCCATTGGCAGAGGAAGAGAAGAAGAGACCTTTAATTGAATTGTATCAAACGGAAAAAATGGGAGAATAGTAGCCGGTTAAACCGAGAAATTGTTTAATTTCTTTTTGTGATTTAGGCCAACTCCATTCTACTTTCTTTTTTTATTTTTACCGGGTTCGGTTTCATTCCGTCGGGCGTGATGAAAAGACCTAAGATTTCGGTCTTTCTCTTTAAAAATTCACACTTGTCTATTTGAATTTTTAAATTAAATCTGACTAAATGTTTTAGTATTTTCTAAATTGTATCCAATAATAATAATATTATCTAGGTAAACATTGCAAATTATCCCTATGCAGTCGCCTAGGATATTATTCATTGCACGCTGAAAGTGTCAGGATACACGCAACCGTGTACTGAAACCATTCTATCATAGTAGCCTGTAATATTATAAAGGACCTCAATAAATTAGTTTGCATTATGCCTCTAACAAGAGCAGCAGCCTTTCCATATCCTTATCAGGTTATGGGCCCAGCATAGCCGTTACCCTGGAGACGATTTTGTTGAGCTGAAGAATTTTTTTCTCAAGATTTGAAAACGTGAAAATGAAAGCTGAAAACCAGAAGATTTCAATGGAACGAATTTTCCCAACTGGAGTTTCCGGATGAGACACTTCTGGAGGAGCGGCAGTTGATCGAGCGCATCCGGGTGGCAGCAGACGAAATTCCGGAGTTGCGGGCGGCCGATACGGATACGGCACAGCAAAAGGCGCAGAAGGAGACAAAGCTGGCGGAGCGGAAGCTGAAGGAAGCACAGTGCAAATCGCTACTAATAGAGAAGATCGCCGACTCGCAGTTAGAATATGTCTAATTGTGCATTAAGCAAACATTTATTACTTCATCTTCTTCATTGTCAGATTAAGGTCGGTCGCTCTCTGAATCTGATTGAATTTCGTTATTATTTATGTTTCTTCTGTTTAGTGTTGATTTGCAACGAATTGATGGATCAACGTCCATTATTTTCGATACGAAAATTCGATGTCCCAGTTTTGTTGGTATTTCGGGTGTTGCTTGGCTAAAATTTTAATGTTTTGTACAAGCTCCTTCGTTTTTTGGTAGTATAGTATTTATGGATGCTTGATTTATCATTCATTTTATTTCGCCATAAATGGCACTTGTAGCTGGACAGTTATTGTCTATAACCGATCGACATCATCGAAATTTTGGGGATATCCAGCAA
>JASCZW010007343.1:0-37978 GCA_034211315.2 Aedes japonicus
CGAAATCTACAGTAGGACTAACAAATCCATTCGTTGTTTTCTGCAACGAAGCTGACTTGTACTTTTAAAGAAATTTCCTATTAAATGCCACACGCGCGCAACTGTCAAAAGCACTAAGCATTTGTTGAGACAAAAGAACATCTCTCTGGTGGTTGCATGAACGACTGACAGATCTACTTTATCGGCTCAAATATTATCGATAAAAATAGTGCAACCACGTAGAGTTGTACAGCGTTTTATGTTCTGAATGTTTCTGGCATGTGGAACGATCTATATTTTAGGAAGGCTGATAGTGATTTCATTTCTGTTTTAGGATAAATTAATGATTCCCGCCATCCATAGCAGAAACACCAACATTTATGAGTACGATCGAAAAGAAAAGATGGAAGTCTTTACGAAATTAATGTTGTGCATTGTACAAAAAAAGTGTAATGTTAGCATTTCGTTAGATGAGAAGCAACATGAATGTTTCATACGAATTTACACGATATTTGTTTTATATGCAAAATCACGTGTTTACGAAACGAGTGTAAGGTTATTTTCGAGAAATAAAATTTCAGTGTACGTTAGATTTCCTGTAAGATACTTGAGGGTGCCTTTTGACAAACAGCGCCCTCTACTTTTTTTCCAGGAATTTCATTTTTTAACAGAGTTTTGATTTTTCAAAGAAAGATAAATTGTCACACACTGATTCGGAGCCTTTTGAGTTCGTTTCATTTTTCACAACCTGCCATGGAATTAAGGAATTAGCAATACTTTCTCTTCTCATCTTTGTTCGAACAAAAATTACTGTCTACTCCAGGAGCCTCATGATGATGAGAAATTATTTCCTTCTCAAACAACATCATCATAGAACGTTATCCCGCTTTGTAGTTAAAATTTGATTTCACTAGGAGAGTTAAATGGTCTTTGCTACATCAAATTCAAAATATTCTTCCAAAAAGCTTGAAACTTTTTATCAGCTGTGTGGCCTAATTTGGAAAAAAATAACAGCTTGAAGTGGGCAGCTCAAAGTATTGAAAATACCAATCCATTACATGCGCCAGGGTTTTTTTTGTTTTTGTTTCAAAAAAAAAACACATTCAGCACAGAATAATTTTCGTTTTGTTTTGCTCCACAATGCCACGTACCTACAATGAATAATGATACAGCTGCTCCACAATGTCTGTCCTACTTATAAAACACTGTTGCAACAAACTTTTCCGAACTCGAGCGATAGTTTTCAAACAACTGAGTTATTTTAATTAATTTTCTCCACATTTCAAAACAACGCTCACCGCAAAGAGTGAGCGAGTGCAAAACAGTCAGATTCAAAAAAAAAGAATAAGTAGAGCCCTGTTAAGCTTTTCCACTTTCCAGTCAACATAAGCACAACAACATCGCGGTTGTTGATGGTGAACGGTGGTTTCCACCAGCCATCGAAAGCCTCGCATCCTCGAACATGCTCCTGAAACACACTGGCTTCTGCCCTTCCCGAGTTAAGTATGAATGTGTGTGTGTGAGTGTGCATCATAAATATAAATTTCCTACGCTCCTCTTCGCAGGGTACCATCATCGTGTCGCCGTGGCATGAAGGTCGTGTGCGGAGTCCTTGCTAAGAGCATCCGCATTCTACGACCTACTATGCACTCACTCCGCCGACCGACGACCGTCTCGTTCGTTCAGTCTCGTTCATCTGCCTCCATGTGCCCGGGAGTGTGGAAAACTTGTCGCGTTGACATTTTCTTATGCCACATCACCCCCAGACCAGAATTGAGAATTGTACGATCTCAACCGCTTCGGTTCTTGTTCACGCATATGATTGTCGACGTTTAGCTTTTACATCTACTACGGAGGTACCGACGCTTTTGGAACTGCCTGCTGTTGGAACCGAGGAGTGATGAAGCGAATTATTAATGTCATTTCTCGCTGGATTAAGATTGCCAGCACGTGTCTTGCCACCAGTCTACTGCGTCTCTGAAAGCTTTAAGGACTCCCACAGTAGGCTGGAAGTTGATAGATGTCAGAGAAAAGTTACGATGGCTGACAGTGTAGTAAATTATTACCAACAATGCAGGAAAACTTGTCTTGGTTCGTGTTTAATTTGTCACTTTGTGGAACGAGTTGGCATTTCAGTCTGAGCTGCCGATAAGATAAGCTACGTGTGTATTAAATCAAATTAAAACATTTTACGACGACCGGGTTGAGCTGCCTTTGCGGGGTGAAATTCTGTTTTCTGGCTTTGTCAGCGCGCTGCAAGATTTCAGCCGACGACTTGGGTCTAATAAAAGATGTTGTATAATGTTCTCTTCGGCATCCATCGACACAAACGAGCATTACTTTATTCATGAGACGAACATTTTATGGTCTATCGTATAAGACAGGCGAATGTCTCGATTTGCTGGGCCCGAGAATCCTCCGAACGAGAAGGTCGTTTCAGTGGTGTAAATATGTGACTATCGAAATAACCTACTCGTGTTTTTTTCGCTTTTCGTTTAGGTCGATGATCCCAATTTATGGCTCGATAAATATTCAAAACCATATAATCTGAAAAAACGACCGGATTGCAAAATATCTGTCAATATGTTCAACATTTTGTCGTAGGGAATCATTTGCTTTAATGTTCTTCCGATTCCGATGGTTAGTCATCACCATCACACCTAATTTCCCAAGCTGCACAAAATATAAATCAAAACCACTAGCTTGAGCGGAAAATTTGTCCTGTGTGTCTTCGATGTCGGTTGATTAAATTATTTAACCACTTATTGCACCGTTTTCCGGTCATTTCCGGTTTGGCTCAGCATTGTGTTGATACTTGTTATTCGTTCATTACGGCCTCAATTTCCATTGAACCGTTTATTCAGCAGGAAGACAAATCACTGAATCAGAACGGGGTCAATTCAAGATGAGCGCCGTGAAAAAATTGACTCATTCAGACACGGTTCGCCGTGACAGTCAATTATGGCTGGCAGTAGTAGGCTGGCATTGGGAAATTTAATGAGGGGATGAATAATTGTTATTGAATGAATTTGAATGAATGGTTATTTGATGAACCGATTTGATCTATAGACTCTGTATATAGACCGGACAACAATTGTCTTATGCAGCCAAACGAACTGTCAAAAATACAGCCAAACGGACTGTCAACTTTTGATTTACTTTAAAGGAGGAAGTATTGTGATCAACTATTGTTTTAAAAAAAAGCCAATTACGAACAAATAAGAGATTTTTTACTTCCATGTTCAGTAAACGTGAGTATTTTCGATGTATTATTTATTGCCTCATATTAGCTTTCTTTCGAAACCGGAAAAAAACATCCATAGAATTCACTTTACATCGCGAGTTATTGCCACAGTTTCGCTCCTAACAATTCATTTTTTACACGGCACTTTTACCTATGCTTTTTAATGAATATCTTCAAACGGAATCAAAACAAACTACCAACATCGAACCCGAATCTTATTTTTTTTATCCTATTGCGCTGTTTACTTCAAGTTTGTACAAATACAATTGCTCAACTATATGACATTTTTCAGGGTTGGCAGATTTTATGATTTTGCGTTGTCCGGTCTATATACAGTGTCTATAATTCAATCCAGGTTAGAAGAAGAAGCAGTAATCCATGTTTTTAGCCAATTTCATTTTTAAATTCAATTGTAAATATCAAATCCTTCAAATCAAATTGTGTTTTGATAATGTCATCACATTCCTTCTTTAAACAGTATTCTGCTAACACTGTTCTGACATCACAGCTATGATGGTATTTTCTCTATGACGTAGGACTACGTCTTTGTTTTCTATACTGAGGTACATTTAAACCATAACCTATTGTGACCGTCACGTAAAACCGGTCAGGTTTTGAGCGTTAATATCTTGCTCCAATCGATCGGAAATGTTTATACGCGTCAATTCCAATGTTGATATAAAATGATTTTCAACATTAAAATATTGAAAATAACGGAAATATAAGGTGATGTTTTATGATTTTCGTATTCATAGAAAAATTTACTTAATGCTTACTATTTTCCTTTCACAGACTTCAAATGTACGTAAGGGAATCTTGTATGCGAAGTTATTGATATAAAACGAGTATACCTTCACAAAATGCTTCTTTCTCTTGGCATAGAAATTTTACGAATGGCGACCGTCACGATTGAGTACAACATCATTGGGCTGTCTCTTAGTGTTTTTTTAAATCGAGGCAAAGCTTCACCAGAAGATGGTGAAAAATTCAATGGAATGCAAAAATACACTCATCCATGTAAAGTTGCCCAGTAATAGACACTTCATCGGGTAATGAAACCCGTTGCTGCATTGACAAACTGCAGTTGTCTTATTAAATCAATCGAATTTATCCGAAGGTTCCCCATTCCATTCGGCAAGGTAAAATTTTTGTCATTGGACTCGCACGAAGCACACCTGAAGATCTAGAAACTTTTGGACAGCTCTGCTGATCAACGCTAATAGTTCTCAATCAAATAATTCACTTCCACGTTTGTTTTAGTTTGTACCCTTCTTTTTAATCTTTTCTTCTTCTGCATTTCAAGCATGCTGATTTCACAATTGACTGATTCCACCTAAATCGGTCGGTCACCAAACTCAACTATCTTCGATTTTGATGAAACTTGGTACACGTCTTCAGTATGTTGAAAAAAAAAATCCACTGGTGTTAAGATTATTTGGATTCAAGAGTAACTTTTGAGATGGGTGTATGTTTTTTCCAACATTTTCTTGAAAAATCGTAGTTCAAAAACCATTACATTTAGAGAAAAACTTTATACTAGAGAGAGTTGTAGAGAACTAAAAGGCTTTGTAAAAAAATGTACACTGAAAAAAAATTTTTTTCATTAAGAAAAAATTGAAAATAAATACTAAAAATCAAATATAAAAAAAACAATCTTTTAATATTTTTTCAAATTTGTTTTGTGGAAATTTGAAAAAAAAGACACGTTTTGAAAAAAACTCTAGGATGGACGCTCTTATAATAAAAAAGTTTTCCGAAGAGCGGACTTTGGTGCATATTTCAAATTTTGGTTATTCATTATTATAAATAAAAATTAACTATACAATATGATTATGGAGATCATTCAAAACAATAATGATTATATTGATAAATCACCTGAACTGTAACCGTTTTCGAGATTTTTCGGATTTTATTTCAATAGAATGAAAAACCTCAGAAAATTCAACTCTTTTCTTAAGTTAATCGAGATTTCCACCAGAAATGATAAATTTTCCAAGATCTTCATTATTATAACGTTCACATTACTCTAATGTCCTCTTTCTTTTGATATCAGGATGATAGAAGACTCATTTGAAAGAACGTTAACTTAATTAACATTAGATTTTATTGAAAGAAAATCAGAAATATCTCTGAAAACGGTTGCGTTTACGTGGTTTATCGATATCTATCATTGTTTGTAATGATCTCCAAAACCATATTGTAACATCAAAATTTATTTATAAGAATGAATAACAAAATTTGAAGTATACTACCAAAGTTTGCTATTTGAAAAACTTTTTATTATAGAACGTCCATCCTAGAGTTTTTTTAAAACGTGTCTTTTTCCTCAGAATTTCCATACAACAAATTAAAAAATATTAAAAATATGTTTTTTGGATATTTAATTTTTAGTAATTATTTTGATTTTCTTGATGAAAAAAAAATTTTTTCTGTGTATATTTTTTAAGAAAGGCTTTTTAGTTCCCTACAATTCCCTCATATAAAGTTTTCTCTAAATGTAATGGTTTTTGAACTACGATTTTTCAAGTAAAATGTTGGAAAAAAACACATACGCCCATCTCAAAAGTTACTCTTGAACCCAAATTATCTTAACACCAGTGGAATTTTTTTCCAACGTACCGAACTCATGTGCCAAGTTTCATCCAAATCCAATGATGATCGGGTATGATTTTTGGGATTTCCGGCACATTCTGGATGGAATCCCTCAATTTGCTTATTTATTACTCTCAACTATGATTGTGTGGCAAGTACAATCATATCCTATGCCCAGAGAGTTGAAAAAATTTCCCTAATGAACAAATCCTAGACCAGACCAGGAATCAAACCCAGTCACCTCCAGCATGGTATTGCTTTGTAGCTGTGCCTTTACCGACGGAGTTATCACAGGTGGTTTGTAAGCCTTATAATTAATTTACCGGTAACTTATAAGCATGATGTTTACACTTGGTTCCAGAACCTTTGATGAATTTTGCAATGATTTACTCTAACCATGTTGAGATTCCAATGCATGAATGAGTGAGTATGTAAAATTTGTTCACGTTTCTTGCATTCTATCTTCAATATTTTTTTTATTTTGAAATGCCCGTGAAAATGGATAAAATTATTACCCTTAACTTATGAGTTCTCCTGATGTCACTGTTATTAGTTACTAAACGAACGACAACTAGAATCTTAATTGTTTAAAAAACTGCTAAATTGAAAAAAAAATTCAGTATTGTCAATGACGAAACAATTTACTTAAAGTGAAGTTGATGAAATTAACTCTGTAATTTAGCAAATAAATCAATTTGTTTTTATATGATTATTTAATAAATACATAAGAAACAAACAATTCAATCAATTAAAACTGCAAAACAGCAGTGCAAATAAGTGAATAAGTGAATAATTGATAAGATAAATTTCAATAAGAATTCAATTAAACTAGCAAAAGATTCCATATAATTTAATTTTCAGGCTTGAAAAACATTTCAAGAAAATTACCCTTCCTATAAATTTCACATGAAAATTATCTATCAATCATCAATACAGATGTTAAATTTAGTGACAAATGATTCCATAGATATGAAAGAGACTGTGGAAAGATCCGAAACAACCTTGAAATTGACGGTTCCGAATTCCTCAATTCAACAAATGGCAGAAATGAATGTTCGCATGAACAACTCAATAAATACAGAAAAAAGCAAGGAAAAATACATTTGTGAATATGTATAAGAAAAAAAGGCAAATCGGCTAGGTAAATAGATGCTTGTTTTCAATATCAGGAAGAATAATTTATTCATTTAAAAAATATAAACCTTTTGTGAATAAACGAATACAGATAAAAATGAAAATGGTAAGCTGTAAAACGTAAAACCTAAAAAAAAATTTAAATAAATTGTAGCATCAGATTGAAATTATGTAAATAAGCTTTCTAACATCAAAGAAAATTAATGTAAAAGATCAATGAATCTATCAAATGACTAATTTATCATCTGTTCCAAAACAAATGTACCAAAACGATTTAAAATAAAATACAAAATTTATCTGATATGTACAAATATAAAAATAAATTGAAAAAGAAAAAATGTAATGGATCTTCTTTAAATTGATCAAAGAATGATTTGGCAAAAACACTTATGATTTTTTTGTTATTTATTAATAAAAAATCAACACAATTTTAATTACGACTTATAATAAACATAAGGGCAAAATTTTTCCAATAAATATTTCAAGAGGATATTAAAGCTTGATAACACTGAATTCATCAATGAATTTTTGATATTGTTCAAATATTATCAGGAAAAAATATTGCACGTTTAACACCTTTAAAATACAAAAACAAATAAATAACAAACAAAGAAATACATGAATAAATGAATTTTAATATATAAAAAACGTGAATTTTTGATAATTAGAAGAAATTGGTAAAAAACTAGGTAAGTTAATATATGAATATGTGAAAAAAGGCTTAATTGATTATTTTAAACATAAAAAAATAACTTAAAAAAAGCCGTAATAAATACAAAACTATTTACATCAAAATATAATGAATATATGAATAATCGTTTGCATAACCCAAGTAGTTCAGTTCTATTCCAGCCGTATAGCACTCCTCCCGGCTTTGTCGATGAAACTACATTCAAAACTGTTTTGTCCACCAACACCTCCTCTATGCATCTTTGAAGCCGAAATGTGTACAATGTGGCTAAATCTATAGACGGTTGTGAAAACAAAATAATAAAACCTTTCCAAAACCATAGAGATTTTGAAAATGTTCTAGTGAAAGATGTTATGACCACTTAAGAACCATCATAAAACCTATTGGCCGCCATCAAATCCAGTAAAGGGCCGAATGGCCACAGCTGTCAAACTTCACGGCGACATTGTGGTTGCTTTTTTCCTGCTTTGTTCGATTCTCTACTCTTCTGATTCATTCAACAGGAAATAATGGCTAAGAAAAAAGCTCAAGCGTTGCGGGAAATTATGTTTGATAGCAAAATATATGAAACAAATTGAGTTTTTTTATAGCGTATCATGCTTCAAATCAAATGCGCACTTAATTTTATGGTGAACATTGGCACGATAAGAGATGAAAATTAATGCGCCGCGGAAATTATGCGACTTTACAACAACAAAAACAAAATTGAAAGAAATATAATCGATAAATTAATCAAGAAACTTCTGAAAATTGATGGAATTCAATAAGGTTATCTGAACGAATACCGAAATTTGTCTCAGATCTACAGTTACATTTAAGATTTGGTGTATTTATTTTTCCACATTTCAATTATTTCGTATATTCAATATGGCGATTGCAAGAAATCACAGTTTTGCCAAAAAGCCAATTTGTCTTAGCAATGGCTTCTATAAAACTATCTGGTCGCTTGGTAGCTTTCCTCAATGCCAATTAGCCGTTTAATGCATTTACTGGAGGCAAAATGGTTTTGAAATGCTCTTCCAACTGACCATAATAAGATAATATGAATGAGTCCCAAAACGGCATTTCAAAACGGCATTTTATGAGTTTACAAAGTAAAAATAAAACCTCTGATAGGAGTAACAGGAATTTTCGAAGTCAAGGTTTTAAGGTCGTTGTTAAGAAGCTGTGTAGATTCTTATAAACCTAACTAAAATTTGAAACTTATTGGCATCTCTTGCTGCCATAATGAAACCAAATTGATTTCTAGTGGCTTTTATTAAACTTTAGTAAAATCTAATAAAGCTGGATGGTGTTGGCAATGTTTCTTGGGAAATGCAAGAAAAAAAAACAAAAAAGAGTTGAAAAATAAATAACTTAACCTCTTTGGAAAGAAACATGTAGGTTTGTTAAAAAAACAAATCTTTTAATTTTTCAAGAAATAAACTTATAAATTTATTTTGAAACATGAGATCATAGATATATTCAAGAATGAAAATAAATTAATCAAAATGAATTGAGAGACTAACAGGAAACGACATTTTAATGATGAAATAAATCAACATATTTTTGAAAATCAATGAATAGTAACATGCATGAATAGAATAACACCAATACTGGAGAGATATGAATAATGAGAAATCTGTTATAAGCTTTGAACTATACAGAAATAAGTGAAATAATCCAATCCAAATCAATCCAAATCAATCAAACCAATCAAATCAATCCAAATCCAATCCAATCAATCCAATCATCCAATCAAATCCAATCCAAATCAATCCAAATCAACCAATCCAAATCCAATCCAACCAATCCAAATCCAATCCAAATCCAATCAAATCCAATCCAAATCCAATCCAAATCCAACCAAACCAATCCAAATCAATCCAATCAATCCAAATCAATCAAATCAATCAAATCCAATCCAAATCAATCCAAATCAATCCAAATCAATCAAATCAATCAAATCCAATCCAAATCCAATCCAAATCATCAATCCAATCATCCAATCCAAATCAGTCAATCTCAAATCAATCCAACCAATCCAAATCCAATCCAACCAATCTCAACCAGATCCAACCAATCCAAATCCAATCCGAAATCCAATCCAAATCAATCCAACCAATCCAAATCCAATCCAAATCAATCCAAATCCAATCCAAATCCAATCCAAATCAATCCAAATCAATCAAATCAATCAAATCCAACCAAATCCAATCCAAATCAATCCAAATCCAATCAAATCCAATCCAAATCAATCCAAATCAATCCAACCAATCCAAATCCAATCCAAATCCAATCCAAATCCAATCCAAATCCAATCACAAATCCAATCCAAATCCAATCCAAATCAATCCAAATCCAATCCAAATCCAATCAAATCAATCAAATCGATCAAATCCAATCCAATCCAATCCATATCCCGAACTTTGTAGCAATTGTCACTAATCATAGGAAGATGATGCTCGAGATTGCATGTAACTCCTCCTTCATAGATGAATCAAAATGAATTGATTAGCTTCAGTTGGCAAAGCAAACACGATTAAAAAAAAAAATTATTAAAGGGCTGACATCCTGTGTTCTGTAAAAGTGACACACAAGTATCCACATGACTGTTAAGATTAGTTCAAAGTCGTTACAAAAATTAAAAAAAAAAAAAAACAAAAAGAAGCGAATTTTGATTGAAGGAAAGAACGAATTTCAAAGGAGAATACGCAAAATTAATTCAAATGTCAAAAGCGATCAAATAAAATTCCGTGTAATTATAGAGTTCAATCGCATTTAGAATGTCTTGAAATAGAAAACAAATTTACCGTATTAAATGACGATGATAAATTTGTTCAATTCCTTACAAAAATTCAATCATACTTCCTAGTATTCATCTCGGATCAACCTTTTGCCTTCATGGATATATCTGTCCTCAGTAATTCCATTGAATTCCAATAATACTACTCTTAGTACATGATCAGTGGCTCTTTTGCCTATTTAGACATTAGCATATTTTGGGTTGGGTTCTTCGTTTTTTTTTTTTCAGTATTGAATGGGGCATGACGAAAATAGCGGGGGATCTTGTCGTATGAATCCAAATGAATGGTTCTGTTCTGCCACCCAAGTAATTGACCTGGCATGCGTGACCACCCCCAAGTCGGTGACGTTGTCCTTCCGAGAATCTCTCATCTTGCTCGACAACGCTCAAGAAAACACACGCTCCCACGTGCATTTTTTTTCCCATTTCAAGAGATACCAAGGCAGGGGACCGACTTGGCCAAAGCACAAGCCATCGAATATGCCTACGCTTTTTCACCTAAAAAGAAGATTATTCACACACTTTCACCGGGAATCCCCTTGCACTCTGGGGGGGCTTTGGCGTAATTTGATTAGTAGCCCAAATGAGGCGGCTGGCGTCGGAAGAGCTCGCTCACCTCGGTGTAGGTTGCGGCGATACAGGAACCGCTCTGTACGCCGGGAGAAGATTAATTTCACGTCTCATTATCATATGTCTTTCGAGTGCAGAGGGCTTTCCGCACCTGGCAGAGGTGATGCTTGGTATGAATTGGGTCGTTTGGTAGCCATTATCATTAATTTTCCGGGGAGGCACTGCTGAAAGAAAGGGTGGGTTGTATTGATCGATCAAAATCTCAATTTACCAACTTAGAAGTGATGAAAAAAGTGGAGAAAGTTGTTGCATTTTTTATCGGGATGGATTAACATTTCTTTCTGAATACAAGGGGATTGAAGCTGTACATTACAAGTTGATGCGCAAATTGTAAGAAATATCATTAAAATCTTTGTTTACCAAAAGCGAGATTTTTTGTTGACTTCCAGATCTTCCGACTCGTTTCTCTAGTTGAACCGAACAGAGCTAATTGGATTAGCTTTCGTCGTGCTTTCAAACCACATCCAGTATTTTTACAACCTGCTGACATGGATGGTCTGCTTCATTCCGTGCCTAGCCATTACACCGCTACTTCTGCCATTAGCACTCATAATTAATAGGAAAAACCATCGGACCAACTCCAAAGCGCGGACCATTTCCGAAAAGATAGAACCCAACCGAGCTCAATGATGTCACCAGAGTCAGCAACTTTCGCCTACTGAGATTTCTGCTCGAAAAGCAGATTCGTTTGCGAGGCTTTTATCGTCATTGTTTAATTTTCCTCTTACTGTTCAACGCACAGGAGGCCGGACAAAAGAAAATAAGCTCCACTGTGTGGTCGTCGTTGGCGGAAAACAGGAACAATAATGAAAATGTCACTCATTGGAATCTTCTATCGCCAACGTTCAGTCGGAAACAAATCTCCAACAAGAACTAACAACCATAGATAGGAAGCATCACAAATTTCGCTGGAGGACTCTTTCTCCACACAGCAAAGAGAAAAATTAACGTCCTGGTTCTTTTTTTTTATCACCCGCCGAACACAGCTCGAAGAGACGAGGACCAGAGCTTATTCACCAAGGCACACGAAAGCACGTTTGTCTCACTCGTTGATGGTGTTGTCCCCGGTGAGAGCGTACGTGGCTGTGGTCAGCCGGGGGCCTTTTTCTCACTCATCCGTTCCCGTGTGAGGTGGGTGGGATGAAAAAATAACAACTGTATGACTGTGGTCAGTTTGGCCAGTCAGGCCCAGCCGTCCGTCGTCGGACGTATCCGCTCCGGGTCGAATCCAAATTCGGCACACGGAGCAGCCGCCTTGATGTCTCCGACCGTTCGTCAGGTCTGTGATGTGGGGCAGGGAATAGGAAATATGTCACCAAATCATTCATTTCTATTGTCATGACACATGTGGACGAACGGACGGACGAACGGACAGGACGGACAGGACGACGATACACCGACACCGACAAGCACGCAGAACAAATAACAAATATATCATCGTCGTCGTCGTCGTTGTTGGCTGCAAATATCAAGAGGGAGATTCCCTATTTCGGCAAATTTGGAGGCTTGAATTCTGTTGTTCCCAGCCGGTTTGGGGTGAAATGCTATGCGATGAAAGCTTTTTTGTGGTGGGAGGCTGAGTAGGTTGGTAGGGTTGGAAATGGTTGTTGATTTGAAAGATTTGAATGAAATTATGACTGATTCCGGATTTGATCATTGTAGTGCTGTTTATGCGAGATGAACTCCGTTTGATGTGTTTTAAAGGGTGTTGCAATTAAAATCTGGTCAACTTAAACATGACGCCTTTCTTTTAATGGTGCATTTAGAAAACCCAAAAAACTCCCATTTTGTAGGTGTTGACACGTTGCCTTATGATTTTTGCATTATGATGTTTGCATTTGATCGTCAGCTTTCAAAATGTCATACAAACAAGACACGCATCACACCGAGGTAGCCAAATTGAAAAGAAAGGCCGAGTCAACAATCATCAATATCGAACAGGTGCTAGGCATTTTTTTTCGATAGTCAGGTTTCCTTGTTACGGGAGAAATCGAACACCGGTAACTGTACCGACGAAATAACGGCCAAAATATGATTCCTGAAGGCAGGCGTACACATTATTGCTGATGAAGCTCGATTGCTTGGTAATTGACAGTGTTGAAGCGAAACAGAATGCCGACGGTCAAATGAAGCGTGAGTGCCCCAACATGTTCCACAACACTCGTTGGTAGAACGGTCTCGCTTCACCCTACACAGTTAGACAGTCTATTTCGTTTTGTGTTCGGAATAGGCTTTTTCTCCCGATCGCTTCTCGAACGATCAGACTACCAGCTGATAGAGACCACAGCGAAATGTAATCGTAGCATTCAGTCTCAGTAAAATATATCTGTTTTCTGTTCACGTAGAATAAGTGTAGTTTCTGTTCGAATAAATGTTATGTGTTGTGAATCCTCGCGTTTTTTCTGCTGTGTCCGAAATCAGCAAATACGTGCGTGAACAGACAGCTTCATGGGCAGAAATTTCATACAGCAACTAGAAGGAAAAACGTGGCAGTCATTGTAAAGCACATAAGTTATATGATTTGATTGGCTGTATGTAAATATGACTTGTAATAAATCTTTTTTTTTATAGTAACTGAGATTATCATCCAGGAAGTTTACGTGAACAGATGTCTGGAAAAGCGTCTTTTGCCTTTCCTGAAGCAACACGATTTTTCCGTACTACTTGAGCAGGAATTACCATCCTGCCATGGTGGAACAAATGTCATCCAGTGTTATTTCACCAACGACAAGAATCCTCCCAACACGCCAAAGCTTTGCCCAATCCAGAAATATTGGGTTAACGTCAAGCGAATCCTGAAGAAGACCATACAAAAAAAAAAAAAAAACGAATGCTTGGCACTGATGTAGAGGGATTCCATCCAGAATGTGCCGGAAATCCCAAAAATCATACCCGATCATCATTGATTTGGATGAAACTTGGCACATGAGTTCGGTACGTTGGAAAAAAAAAATTAACTGGTGTTAAGATAATTTGGGTTCAAGAGTAACTTTTGAGATGGGCGTATGTGTTTTTTCCAACATTTTACTTGAAAAATCGTAGTTCAAAAAGCATTACATTTAGAGAAAAACTTTATATAAGGGAATTGTAGGGAACTAAAAAGCCTTTCTTAAAAAATATAAACAGAAAAAAAATTTTTTTTTCATCAAGAAAAATCAAAATAATTCACTAAAAATAAAATATCTAAAAAAATATTTTTAATATTTTTTAATTTGTTGTATGGAAATTTGAGGAAAAAAGACACGTTTTAAAAAAACTCTAGGATGGACGCTCTTATGATAAAAAAGTTTTTCAAATAGCGAACTTTGGTGTATATTTCAAATTTTAGTTATTCATTCTTATAAATAAATTTTGATGTTACAATATGGTTTTGGAGATTATTACAAACAATAATGATTATAATGATAAACCACGTAAACGCAACCGTTTTCAAGATATTTCTGATTTTCTTTCAATAAAATTTCAAAACCTCAAAAAATACGCCCTTTTCATAAATTACTCGTGATATTAAAACAACAATAGCTAACGATTGTTTCTCTTGTGTTTTTAGCCTTTTTAAAACACATGTATGTGCCTCTTACTTACTCTTAACAGCTCGTCGATTGAAAAAGCTTCACTTAAAGTTATAAGACAAAAATAATGAATTATGGTTGGATTTATATTTATATATACCATTTATTAGTCTCGGTCATTGATAATATTACATAAACATTATACAAACTATTGATTGCTTTTATATATATTATGAATCCTGTTTTCGTTAGGGGCAGCTAAAACACCTTCGTGCTTTGCAAGGAATTTAGCTTGTGATACGATGTACTTGTTTGTTATTCCAAATTCTGCCATTACTCTTGATTTGTCCAAGATTGTGGTAAAACCGAAAGTATCCTTACTTGATCGTCCCTCGAAGTTTCTGGATCAGCATACCGGTCCTTTAGCTGCGCGATTATTTCGTCATATTCGGCTGCTTTCACTTTCAATTGTTCCAGGTCATCCTCCTCCGCTTGATCCCCAAATATGTGTGCCCGAATGCCGTTTGAAACATCTTTGAACTTTTTGCGGGCATAATTTACGTTCAGGAACTTTTTAGCCGATATTGGCGAAACGTTGATTCCAGCTACGCCCTTGTTAAATAGCTCAATATTATGGCGCCTTGAATAATCTTGCACACTGCTATCAGATGGCACTGACATTAATGATATTGCCGATGGCGTTTCCTCGAGACCATACAAGTCTACTTGCCGTGATGTAGATGGTTGTGGATCCATAATGTTAGTAATTGATGGTTTCTCACTAGGCTCCGAAATTGCAGCATGGGATTGTTCCGTTCTATTTAAATGCAAACGACAATTATCACAAATCATCAAAGAAGTGTCCAAATGTGTTTTGCCCATAAACTTGAGTTTTTGACATTTTGTTCGGTTAATTTACGAAGGTTTTTTGAGCACCGTTTAGTGGGAAACGGCATACAACACTTCTTCATGTTAAACTCCATTTTCAGTTCACTCAGATAGATTTTACTGATGAATGCGACTATGTATGAGCATATATATTGGCTGTGGTACCTTTGGAAATGCAGGTATAAAACATCTCTGGTAGTTTACAGGCAGCGTACATTAGCTGTTTTTTTATGAGAAGATATACCTGACATACGTTATAGCTGCTATTTGTCTACCTACCTTAAACAATATGTGTTACTTTCATCGCTACATCACCGAACTGTTCGGAGTGTAGTTTTCACACACTACACCCGACCTCTAACATCGTTGGAGCTTGGCAAAATAGTCAGCAGTTCGATTAATATGCTTCTTCTATATGACCCTCCGCATAATTTCATCATCTGTCCATTTCACACTTGTCGCCCCTGCGACATCTATCTCGCTGTTACTTTCATCGCTTTAGCAAATTCGCTCCCTTCATTCTCTGAGCGGCCCGACCGATACAGCCATAAAACAATTATAAATATATTGATTGCAATATTAAAACAATAGTGCTATTTATCTTGTTCTTTTCAAATGAGTCTTCTTATCATCCTGATATCAAAAGAAAAGAGGACATTAGAGTAATGTGAACGTTATAATATGAAGATCTTGGAAAATTTATCATTTCTGGTGGAAATCTCGATTAACTTAAGAAAAGAGCGAATTTTCTGAGGTTTTTTCATTCTATTGAAATAAAATCCGAAAATCTCGAAAACGGTTGCGTTCAGGTGATTTATCATTATCATCATTATTGTTTTTAATGATCTCCAAAAATCATATTGTATAATTAATTTTCATTTATAATAATGAATAACCAAAATTTGAAATATGTACCAAAGTTCGCTCTTCGGAAAACTTTTTTATTATAAGAGCGTCCATCCTAGAGTTTTTTCAAAACGTGTCTTTTTTCTCAAATTTCCACAAAACAAATTTGAAAAATATTAAAAATATGTTTTTTTTTATATTTGATTTTTAGTATTTATTTTCGATTTTTCTTTATGAAAAAAATTTTTTTCAGTGTACATTTTTTTACAAAGCCTTTTTAGTTCTCTACAACTCCCCCATATAAAGTTTTTCTCTAAATGTAATGGTTTTTGAACTACGATTTTTCAAGTAAAATGTTGGAAAACATACACCCATCTCAAAAGTTACTCTTGAATCCAAATAATCTTAACACCAGTGGATTTTTTTTTCAACATACCGAAGACGTGTACCAAGTTTCATCAAAATCGAAGATAGTTGAGTTTGGTGACCGACCGATTTGGCGTGGAATCAGTCTGTAGCGAAATCGTAAGGAAAGGCCAAGTAAATAATCAGCACACGGAAAAAAAATCCGTGCCCGGATCCGTAAACTGCAGTCATGAGTTCGAAAACAAGCAAAACTACACCGTGAACTGGATCACGTAATCGGGAATGTGGCAGACATTGTAAAGCACATAAAGCTGTCAACTTCACAAAGAAATATCTGAATTGGTGGGCTGTATGTAAATATGAGTTGTAATGAATTATTTTTATTATTTTATTAAATAATTTTTAAAGTACCTGTGACTCTCACCCAGGAAATTCACGTGAACAGGTGTCTGGAAAAACGTCTGTTTTCTTTCCTGAAGCAACACGATTCTTCCGTACTACTTGTGCAGGAATTATCATCTTGCCATGGCGGAACAAATTTCATCCAATGCTATTTCACCAACGACAAGAATCCCCTCAACAAGCCATAGCTCTGCCCAAACAAAAAATATTAGGTAATCGTCAAGTAAATCCTGAAGAAGACCCAACAAAAAAAAAAACAAAAAAAAACGAATGTTTTTTCTGTGAATTCTGATCGTAACAGTCTTGGAAAAAAATCTATAAAGGGTGTACCGCTTATTAAACCGCACACACAAAATTCATTCTCAAAATTCTAGTTTTTATCCGATTACCACCAAATTTTCAAGGCCAAAAAGAAACAACTAAAATTAGTTTTTGTGTTTTTTTTAGTCAGTTCGTTTATTTGTAAGGTTCAGGCGTGTGCTACACTTTGCGGAGCCAATATTCAATACTGTCATTAATATTGTTTTAATTTTCGATATTATTAAAAGTGGGGTACCAATTACTCGTGGCTATCTCGACGATAATGGGTCACATTATCGTTTGGAAGGGGCTAGACAGGTAACTTATTTCAGGTATCAGTTGCTGCTCATGGTTGCAACATCTATCAAATCCTCGGTCCCTGTAATCCTTTTCAGGAACTAAGCAGCAGATGGGTGACCACAGTTTGCTGGGCAGGTACAAGTATCACGGAAACAAAAGGATAATATAACACACAATGTGACACAATGGTAGGGATTTTGCTAGAGAGGAAGGAAAGGGGTGACGACGTTACACTCTTAGATCAGACAAACAAAGGAATTCGTAGATCGCTTGCATGTAGTGAAGATCACGCATTCCCAAAACATATCTTATCTCGCGGAAAGGTTGTCTACCACGGGTCACTAGGGTATCCAGAAGTTGTGCTCTGGATCAATATCCGGGCAATGCCAAACTGCTTGAGGGATATCATCAGAACCGGTTCCGCACCTACATAAATTGCTATCGACGAGGTTAATTCTGTAGAGATGTGTGTCTAGCAAGTAAATGTAGTTTTAGAATCATAGATTTCATTCATTTTGCTTTTATATAAAAATGCAACAACCTTGGCCTTAACCCCAACCGTAATGTTCTGCACGACTTCAGAATCGACAATTTTTCGACAATCCATGCTTTCTTCATTTCGCCACTTTAGGTCGTTTTAGAAGGTGTTCTTTCATAATGGCCCAGTATTTTACTATTAGGCGCAGGCCCGGTGTGTTTGGGGGGTTCAGATTTCAGGCATTTAATCGACATAATTCGTCTTATATCATTCTAACACGTCCTTCGTATAGTGGCATGATACTAATCTGGCCAGAATATCTTCAGACCATCGTGGACCTCCAGGAGAGAAAGAAACCGCTTTTGGAGACATTCTTCCAAATACACCTGTCCACTCATGGTGCTTGCGGTAACGAAAGGTGTACTCAGCTTTCTGAAAGTACAAATCACTTGGCAAATTAAGAGCTTCTTGGCAAACTGTGACATCTTGTGTGTCCGGAGCTTCTCGGGAAAATCATATTTATTCTTGGCAGACATAACCACGTTTCCTGGAATCTGATTGAAGTCCGCCTCCACATATGTCTCGTAATCCTTAACGCAGCAGTTTGGCTTCGTTTCGTTCTGGTCGTACAACTTCCGGGCACGGCATTGTGCGACCATATTCTTCTGAACGTTAAACGTACGTAGTCCAGCTCGAATTTTGGTATTCTGGTTTAAAGGCCCCAACCACGCATTTGTGATCGTTCTCGTTAACCCGTCGGCTTTTATTTTACGGATCCTTTCAACACTCAGACGTTTAACTAACCAGACACCGTAGATTTCACGATTTTCAACTTTTTTTTCCGACGGAACGATGCGACAGATCTCATTTTCAAAGTACTCGTGCAATTTTTTTTCGCAAACTTACTTTTCTTTCGTTGCCATTTTTAAAACATTTACGTCCGATATAATCAACTCATAAAGTGTAAATAACACACATTTAACTATACCTACGCAATTTTTCAAATAATGTTACCCAACGGATCAAAAGTTAGAGCAATTGTGTGCGGATTTGAATATCCCACGACTATTAATTTGTTACATTTTCTGTTATGTTAGCTGTATATTTGGCTAATATAACGAACATGTGCATGAGCATGATTGACCGCCCAAGGTTGCTACTCCGTTTTCAGATCAGCTGTTATCACAGAGAGAACCAACAGATTATGTTTGGGACTAACATACGTCTTCAATGTGTAAAACCAGGTGATCCCAAACTAAGGCAATACTGGTTCCAGCTCCGTCCGAATGCAGGTCAAGTAAGGAAAGGGTAGGAATATGTTGACGTGATACTCGCTATATTGGAAGCCACGGAGTCCACTGCTCATCCACGAGAAATCACTGGGATTTTGGATAGCAGGATTGTGTAGCCAAAGGGATCGTTTTGGTTAACGATATTGACAGCTTATTGAAATATTTGAAAATAAGTACCGATTTCCGATTTGAACCCATTTGTACCAACAGTTAGGATGCCATTCGGGCCACTCATAAAATGTGATTGTGGTTTTCGACAAAACTAAGTGACAGTCAAGTTATTAGTACACGAAACTGAAGAAGTCTTCACATTGTAGACGAAATACACGTATCTGTCAAGATAAGCAAAAAGGTAGTTTGAATCAAATGGAAAATACTAATTTTTCTTTTCATTTCTAGTTTAAACAAAGTTATTTTTAATAAAGCTGAAAAATTTAAAATTAACACTTCATTTTAAATTCTACTAGTTTCCCAATCACAATCGTTCTACAAATACGCTCAAAAAAGTTTTTTTTAAATAGTTTTTTTTTAAAAAAGTGAAAGTGAATGCTGGAAAGTTGATTTTTACCATCACCATGAGGCACCAAGAGTGCAGATTAATGTTTTTTGCTAGAATGAAAGATATGAAGAGAAATTTTGAAAGTTCCGTCAGTGTACGACAGGTAGGAAATCAAACAGATGTTTGAAAGCTGAGCGAAGGGTATGTGTTCAGTTGTACTCGAACCATGGACACTGGACACTGGACACATGGCTATTCGCTCAACTTTCAAACATCTGTTTGATTTCCTACCTGCCGTATACTGACGGAACTTTCAATACTTTCTCTTCATATCTTTCATTCTAGCAAAAAACATTAATCTGCACTCTTGGTGCCTCATGGTGATGAGCGAACATTTCCTTCTACATCATATTCGTTACTCAACGCACGGATAATATGTAACATAACAATTAAAGTATACTTAAGCGGGTTTTTGAGGCCTCAAAAGATGTTTATGGTAGTTTGGGATCCTTCTTCTCTCTAACAGTAGAGGCTCTTATTTATTTATTTATTTATTTATTTATTTACCTTTAACATCATCGGACAACATGGTCTACATGATAAAACTTAAACTACAACATTTAAACTACGCAAACAATTTTTGAAACTATTATTGCTATTTGAGAAGTCAAACAGATGATACACACTATTAAAACTAACACACATTGCACGAATTGGTTCGTTTTGTCCGTAACCAGTTCGATGGAAAGGAAGGCGTAAAAAGTCTGTTGATCGCAGAATTTTCGGTGGAACGTTAATATTTACTTTCGCCAAGATGTTTGTAGCATCAACTTCTCCACGGAGCAGTTTTCCGATGAACAAATTGCCCGCAAATCCTTCTCCTGTTTGCCAAAGTCTCTATGCCCAGAAGTTTACAACGGCCTTCGTACGGGGGAAGTTCGACTGGATTGGTCCAGGGAAGAAACTTCAAGCCATACCTTATAAACTATCGTTGCACAGCCTCAATCCTAGTGCACCAGATTTCCATGTAGGGGCTCCATACTACTGCAGCAGTTACAAGTGTTGAGCGTACCAGCGCATAGTATAAAGCTCTCAGGCAATAGGGATCACGGAACTCTTTGGCAATCCGCATAATGAAGCCTAGGTTTTTATTAGCTTTCGCTATTATATGACTGTAGTGAGCCTGTAAAGTGAGCCCAGCATCCAATAAAACTCCGAGGTCCTTCACAATGTATTCCCGTTGGATTGGTCGGCTGTTTACCGTGTAACAATACTCTATAGGAATTTTCTTCCTCGTAAAATAAATACGAAGTGCCCTACCAGTCGTTGTCATCCAGGGTGAGATAGGTCTCGCCGTCCGTCACCACCGCCACGTCGCGATTCGCCGGGAAAATCGAGTTGACCATCTTATTCAGCCGCTGCCGCTGCTGCGTCAGTGCCTGCAGCTCCGAAACCAGTGGACGCGACTTCCGCTTCTTGACATGTATGTGCATGTTCGCAAGGTAATTTTTCACTGTTTGGCCGGTTAAACCGACCTCCTGGCCAAGCAGACGCAGCGATGTAGCCATTTTTCCCTCGGTCTTCCTCTTCAGCATTCTTTGGAGCTTCTTGTCGCTCAGAGTCGTCGGCCGTCCGGAAACAGTCTTTCTTTTGATGCTCTGATTGTTGTCTAATAGTGCCAAGATGTTTTAAATTCCAGAACGGGCGTAGCCGGCGTTCACAAAGTGCCGCACGATGTCTGTTTTCGACGTGGTGGGGTGCCGTTCTTCGAACGCACACACTTTTGAACGGAATTGCTTCACTGTTGCCATCAGGGTTAGAGTTCGACTGATAGAGCTGTCAAATTTTGTCGGCTGACTCATGGGTTACTATGATTGATGCTATATTGGTAGTTTTGTCATTGCGGCTGAAGGAAAACTCATGAAAAATTGGCAACTTTTGTCCATTTTTTTATATGCAAATGTTAGGATGTGTACGAGAAGGCATGTCTGCAAAAGCGGTTGCTACCGTTTATCGGAAGCAACGGCTCATCAGCTCTGTTTTTGTCTGATTTGGCCTCTTAATACTATGTGAAATGCGTCCTGGAATAGTGTAAGGTACAAAAGGTCAAATACGTGCCAAAAAAAATAGCCAATCCACCAAACTGTCCAGAACATAGCCCAATAGACAAATACTGGGCTCTAGTTAAGCTTGGTCTCATGTATTTCTCAAGGCTCTTAACCGTAGATGTTACAACGCAATATCGGAGTATTCAAATGATATTCATCATTGAATATTATTTGGTAGTGAACACGATGCTTCATATATGCAAAGAATGGCAATGGACGGTTAGATTAAGTTATAAAATTTGTCAATAACTACAGTTTAATTATTCACCATATTTATAAATTCAGTCAATATATCCAACTGAGATGAAATGATAATTTACACCACTGCTGCTTTGGCAGATTGTAGAAGATTATGTTCAATTTTGGAATGATTGGACTTAGCATGTTAATTTTTTTCTCTAAATTGTTCAAACCATACATGCCAAAAAATCAAAAAGGAGTCTTGAGTAAAGATGTTACTGGAAAAAAATCACGCCAGCATAGATAGCAAACAATTCGCCGAAGAGTTATTAAGATGAGAAAATAAGGCTTAAGTTTCCCATAGTAATTTGTTCGATCCCAAATGGCACACAGCGTGCTTGCTGTTGGTTGAATAGCACCAAACACGCGTCCCCCCCATGAGCGTGTATTGTTTCCACCCATTGCGAGCGGCTAGCATGCAATGATAGCCTGATGCTATTATTGTAGCTAAAGTGGGCAGCGTGGAACAGCACTGTCGGCGCGCCGTATCTATGTCACCATTGTAATGATGCGGTGCGCACGGCACTAATTATCCGTACTTCGTGTCCCTATAAAAGGGACACATTGATGTTCTATAGTTTAGTGGTGTTCTAGTGGTGTTTTAGTTACGTTAGCATCTTGTACCCACCGAGCTGGCACGCTGCCTCTCGGTGGTAATAAATCATCATCGACAAAGTAGTCCGTTTGTTTCACTCGTTTGTCGTCGCCTCTCAGCTATTAAAATCACAACGTAGGGCCTGGTCTCACCCTGGATGAAACATTGGTGCCGTGACCAGGATATCGGACACCCCTGAGGAACGATGTACAACGTGGATGATCGGACCGTCACCAACATCACTCGCTTTGGATCGTGAGCGTCCACCCGTTCCGGACCGTAGCGTCCACTCAGCCGGACCGTTGCGTCCACCCGTTCGGACCGTAGCGTCCACCCGTCCGGACCAGAGCGTCCACCTGTTAGGACCGTAGCGTCCATCCGTTCGGACCAGTAGCGTCCACCCATCCGGACCGTTGCGTCCACCCGTTCGGACCAGTAGCGTCCACCCTGCCGGACCAGAGCGTCCACCCGTTAGGACCGTAGCGTCCACCCGCCGGACCGTAGCGTCCACCCGCCGGATCGTAGCATCCACCGGACTAGCGTCCACCTGCCGGACCGTAGCGTCCCCCTGACCGGACCGTAGCGTTCATTTGCCGGATCGTAGCATCCACCAGCCGGATCGTAGCATCCACCCTCTTGGACCCTAGTGTCATCATTGGACCCAAACGTCATCATTTGGACCCGAGCGTCATTCATTGCAAGCCTTGCAAACATCAATCGGACCGCAGCGTCAAAAGAAGCACCAACAAGTACGTTCCATCCTGCCCGCACAACCAACAGCAAGCTACTGCCGAACGCTCATTGGAAAACATTCGTTTTCGGGCGCCGGTATGTTCGATCCCAAACGGCACACGACGTGCTTGCTGTTGGTTGAGTAGCACCAAACACGCGTCCCCCAGGAGCGTGTATTGTTTCCACCCATTGCAGAGCGGCTAGCATGCAATGATAGCCTGATGCTATTATTGTAGCTAAAGTGGGCAGCGTGGAACAACACTGTCGGCGCGCCGTATCTATGCACCATTGTAATGATGCGGTGCGCACGGCACTAATTATCCGTACTTCGTGTCCCTATAAAGGGATACATTGATATAGTTCGTAGTGTTCTAGTGGTGTTTTAGTTACGTTAGCATCTTGTACCCACCGAGCTGGCACGCTGCCTCTCGGTGGTAATAATATCATCGTCAAAGTAGTCCGTTTGTTTCACTCGTTTGTCGTCGTCGTCTCAGCAAGTAAAATCACAACGTAGGGCCTGGTCAAGCCCTGGACGAAACATTGGTGCCGTGACCAGGATATCGGACACCCCTGAGGAACGATGTGACAACGTGGATGATCGGACCGTCACCAGCATCACTCGCATTGGACCGTAGCGTCACCCGTCGGACCGTAGCGTCCACTCGTTCGACCATTGCGTCCACCCGTTCGGACCGTAGCGTCCATCCGCTGGACCAGTGGTCCACCTGTTCGGACCGTAGCGTCCACCGTCCGGACCAGAGCGTCCACCCATCCGGACCGTTGCGTCCACCGTTCGGACCAGAGCGTCTACCCTGCCGGACCAGAGCGTCCACCCGTTAGGACCGTAGCGTCCACCCGTTAGGACCGTAGCGTCCACCCGCCGGATCGTAGCAATCACCAGCCGGACCGTAGCGTCCACCTGCCGGACCGTAGCGTCCCCCTGCCGGACCGTAGCGTCCATTTGCCGGATCGTAGCATCCACCAGCCGGATCGTAGCATCCACCCTTTTGGACCTGAGCGTCACCCATTTTGGACCCTAGCGTCATCATTGGACCCAAGCGTCATTATTTGGACCCGAGCGTCATTCATTGCAAGCCTTGCAATTATCAATCGGACCGCAGCGTCAAAACCAGCGCCAACAAATTCGTTCCATCCTGCCCGCACAACCAACAGCAAGCTACTGCCGAGCCTCATTGGAAAACATTCGTTTTCGGGCGCCGGTATGTTCGATCCCAAACGGCACACGACGTGCTTGCTGTTGTTGAGTAGCACCAAACACGCGTCCCCCGGGAGCGTTGCATTGTTCCACCCATTGCGAGCGGCTAGCATGCAATGATAGCCTGATGCTATTATTGTAGCTAAAGTGGGCAGGCGTGGAACAACACTGTCGGCGCGCCGTATCTATTCACCATTGTGATGATGCGGTGCGCACGGCACTCAACTAACCGTACTTCTGTCCCCTATAAAAGGGACACATTGCCAAATATAGTTTAGTGGTGTTCTAGTGGTGTTTTAGTTACGTTAGCATCTTGTACCCACCGAGCTGGCACGCTGCCTCTCGGTGGTAATAAATCATCGTCAAAGTAGTCCGTTTGTTTCACTCGTTTGTCGTCGCCTCTCAGCTAGTAAAATCACAACGTAGGGCCTGGTCAAGCCCTGGACGCAGTTACACTTTTATATTAACTTCAAAGAACCAGTACAGCAATGGACAGATTATACATTTTAGGAGAAGAATAAGGATAAGATTATGGTTTGATTCGATGAGAAGGACTGAATTGATTCTTTGAACTACCATTCAGGGGATCCAATTATCACTATCCTAGTGGTTAGTTGAAAAAAGGTATTAAAAGAATTCGAATTATGGTAAGGTACATGAAAAATGCAAACTTCATAGTGATCTTCATTCTCAATAAAAAAAAAGGGGGTACGCTTATAACCCACCAGCACATGAATAAAGTTTTCAAAATTCTTCCAGAAACGAAACATTTTTCATCTGGGCTCTTGCATTTTCTTTGTGCCCTCCTTAAAAATTTCAAATGTCCACCATCTGTGAATTAAATGGCACTTCCTTTGTTAAATATTTGGCATTTAAAAAATCATCTAAATCATAACATAAAACATAACTATAACGCATCAACAGCCGCATCGGCGATGGCGTCATCGTCGTCACGAGCCGACGGTCGGACGCTTCGCTGGTGGAAGGAAGGGGAATATTTAAAACATTTCTCGCCTGCTATCACTCAGCGCTAAACATCAAAAATTAAAGAATGTCAGTACTCTCTTCCCATGCTCTCCATGGGAACTTCTGGTGTCTCTTTTCTCCGCCTCGTAGGAGGAAGGCACCATCCTACCGTAACAGCCATTTTTTATTTGCTTGACTCTGTCTTGCCTCAACCGAGCCAGTTCCGGACCGGTACAGGTAGATATTTGCAAAAGGTCGTTTCCATGCCTGATGGGTCGGTCGGTGCCAGCTTTGCGATCCCAGCAACCCAGCTCACCAAGTGCAGACACGCTTTATTAGGTTGTCATTTACCCGACTGCAAAAGTAACGTACTTTGGCAGCGCACCAGTTGGAATACAAACGAATCAAAACAGTCGAAATATGGGGAAAAGAATGGTTTTTGCAGCTGGAAACCAGTGCGCGACGAGTGCTGAGAATTACGACGGAGAGACCCCAGGAAATGGCTTGTTGCTTTCATTAAATAAATAAGTGTTTTAAACAAACGACCGGAGTGAATTAACATTTTAATGTGTTTTATTTTTCGGCGAAGCGCAACCGTTTGGCGCCATCTTCTTTCGCTCTTCCCGGCTTCTGGAAGCCATGTGTCGACAACGGTGGCGGTGAGAATCCGAGTGGGGTATCAGCTGTCGAGACTCGAAAAATTAAAGCACCTTTTTTTCGGGTCTCTGTTTTTCTCAGGGTGCGCTGATTCTGTTTATTTTTTTAGTTGTGTATTTTCGGCTGTCGGCCACGGCAGCCCATATTGATGAGGGGAGTGGGCGGGCCTGCGATCAAGCAGAAGTTGGGGAAACAAAACCGAGAGAAAAATATCGTTTAAATGAAAATCACTCCCAGGCGCGCCACGGCAACCGGCAAACCGGAGGGTAAACCAACAAGCACATAAAATCTTAAACATGACTGAATTTCAACGGTTTCTTGAGAGCTGCTCGCTGGACTGACTCGGCGGTTATCGTGCCCCGGTGCAAGTGCGTGACGATGGTGGAGGTATGGTGGCTTTCGGGAACCTGAAATCAGGAACCTTTCCTCGTACGTGCCTTAATTGGATTCTGTTTACGGAAAACATTGTTTCTCATTCGGGTGAGCTGATGACAGATCATTCGGGATTTCAATGTGTCGTTACGTGCTTGAAGGGGTGGTTGTTCATCGGGGAAGGCGGAGGTGAGTGCGAATTAATTGACCCCACAATCTCACCGTGTTGATTGCTCAAAATGGGCTGGAAATTCATTGAATCAGATTAGCTGCATTAACCCGGGTGCACAGATAGCAGAAAATATGTCTATTTGCTGTTGGGTTTGGGTGGATATAATAAGTACGGATTAGAGTGCGGTCTGATGTGCCATATATTTGCAGAGAAAAAACTGCCAAAATAGCTTGAAGGATCAATTCTTCCCAGACAATATTGGAAAGCTGTACCAATTATATTCCATCCAAACTACGTCTCATGGCTCTGAATCAGGGATGCCATATCTCACAGACATTGAGTGTCTGTAAATTTGCAGACTTTTCATTATACAGCAGACTTTTTTGACATTTGTGCGTATATTTGATTAGTGGTGACAGTATGTTTAGATACGGTAAAAAGCTTTGTTGAAATATTTGAAAATATCGAAGGTATCGTTCGATGCAGAAATCCTCAGAAACGACAGCGGTGGGCCAACTTTTGGCATAAAGGTCGTATTCGATAAAAATCTTCGGTACTCTTTGAATCGTAATGGTAAAAACTACGAAATTTAGGTAGATCTTATCCATAGTGTATTATTGTACATCTGCCAAGTTTCATAGTTATACATTCAGTAGTTCCAGTCATGTCGTCGAAACAAGAAATTGTCCGTGAGAAAATTTTGTGCACTCACAAATCAAATTCAGGGCGTCCACCGGTTGGATTGCTAAAAGGCTTGGATTGCAAATACAACTGTATCTCGTGTAATAAGAACCTTCAAGGAGCGTCTGAGTGTCCAAAGAAAGGAAGAGAGTGGTCGTAAAAGTGGTCCAATGTACAGTAAAATGGCCAGGAAAGTCGTACAACAATTCAAGAACCGTCCAAACATGTCAATTCGAGATGTCGCTAAAAAATCTAAGGTGTCAGTCGGTTTTGTGCAGAAAACCATGAAGCGTGCTGGGTTACATGTTTACAAAGTGCAAAAGCCCCAAACCGGAATGAAAACAACAAACACATCACTGCGAAAACCCGCGCCCGGAAACTTTACACGAAGCTGCTCACCAAATCCGGTTGCATCGTGATGGATGACAGGAAACATACGTCAAGGCCGACTTCCGTCAACTTCCTGGGCAAGAATATTTCGTTGCCAAGTCGAAGTTCGATGTTCCGGAGGATGTTCGAAAGAAGAAACTATCGAAATTTGCAAAGAAGTTTCTAATCTGGCAGGCGATTTGCGGATGTGGTGAAATAAGTGCTCCCTTCACCACTTCCGGAACAATAAACGGTGCGATTTACACGGAAGAGTGCCTTGAAGCGTCTCTTGCCATTCGTTAAGAAGCACAAAGGATCAACTCTGTTTTGGCCTGATCTAGCATCCTGCCACTACGCTCGAAACGTATTGGAGTGGTACCGAGACAAACGGAGTCAATTTTGTGCCAAAGGATATGAACCCACCAAATTCACCGGAACTTCGTCCAATTGAAAAATTCTGGGCAATTATGAAAACGGAACTTCGAAAACATCCCAAAACTATAAAAACAGAGCTAGAATTGAAGAAAATTTGGGTAAAAACAACAAAAACACTGGGAGAAATCGGTTGTACAAAATTTGATGGGTGGAGTGAAAAGGAAGGTGCGGGCATTCGGGATGGGAAGACGAAGTTGAATAAAACAAATGTTGTAAATCGAAACTCATTTAGTAGTTCTTCATTCCCTGAAAATTTCAAGAAGAAATCCGATAATCAGTTCAATTTTGATGAGTATATATGTGTGTGCCATTTTTATCGAATACACCCTTTAGAGTACAGCAAAAATTATGTTAGTGAAAATTGTATTTTTTTTCGGTAACTGAACATAATTGCCTATTCAACGTATTGTTATATGGCCTCAATGAAGTTCAAGATCATAATTACCAGAATTTCAGGACAGAACTACTCCAAGAATCAGAGCTTCAAAAAAGAGAACTTCTTCGAAGTTTGGAACTTTTCAGAGGTTTTGGAGTTCTTCCCTGAAATTCAAGATTGAATTTCTCAGAAGTTCAGAAAAAAAAACTTACCCAAATTTCCGACGAAAACTAACCAGGAAGAGCACTACCTATAATTTCTCAAAAAATTAGGAAAAAAATTCTTCGGGAAGTGCGTTTCCAAAGCTCAGAGGAGAAACATTTGGGACTTTTAGATAAGAATTTTTTCAAAATTCTTTAAAGAGAACAGAATGAAATCTCTTCCGAGACACTGTGGAGCATTTCCTTCTAATTTGAGCACCATTTTCCAATAGTTCCGGAACAAACTTCCTAACAGTATTGCAGAAAACTTCCTAAAAGTTCAGAAGGCCAGGATGAAAATTCAAGAAACGTAAACTGATAGGGAATTCTGCCCAGGTCATGTTGGAGACGGCTGTGCAGAAGTATCCAAAAAAATTCCCTGACATTTCAGTGTGGGTGGTCCCACAAGAAGGAAGAATAAGCTCAGGAAAAAAATACTCCGCAATTTCTCGCTGAAACTAACCAATAAGAGGCAACTACTGTAGTAGGATCGGCAATGAATTTTTCAAAAAAAAAAAAAAAATCTGGAAGAGCTCCTCAAAAGCTTACAAGAGGACTTCTCTGAAGTTCCGACGAGACCAAAAGTTTAGTGGAACTACCCAGAAGTTCTGAAGAGCTTCTCCCTAAAGTTTCGAATCGAACATCCCATCATTTCAGAATGAGAACTTTGAAGTTCAGGCAATCCCAGCAGTGCAGGTAGATACTTTTGATAATATCAGGAAGAAAACTCTCCAGCCATGAAGGGGGAAGTTTCTAGTTGTTCAAACAGGAGTTTCTCATAAATTCAGAAACAAACTTTTCCGAGGTTCAGGAGATTACTCCCCTGAAGTTCTGAGGAGAACATCTAGGAAGTTTAGACAATATCTTCTAGTCCACCTCTAGTCCAGGAAAAAACTTCTCACTGAACTTTACGAAGATTTTCCAGAAATTCTGGAGAGTACTTTCAGAAAGCTCTTTGCAGATATTTACCTGTGGTTCAGATGGAGAGAAATAGCTGAGTGTTCAGGAAAATACCTACCAAATGTTTCTGGAAGGTAAGGCTGGGTTCTCAAAATGTGAAATTTTCGAAGAAAATAGGAGAGTGACTGCCAAGTAATTTCATGACTTTTGTCTGAGGTTCTAGGAGGAAACCTCCCAGAATTTTAGCACCTCGTTTGGAAGATTTGTTAGATCAGTAAGAACATTTTTCCGTAGTAGCTGAGAAGTATAAAAAAGTTCAAGAAGTGTATCAATATATCCACGAAGTTTTCGAGAATGCTTCCAAGGAGTAAGAAACCGCTCCCTTCCCTGAAAGGGGGGTCTCCCATAGTGTTTTTTTTTCTAATGAAATAAAAATTAAAATTTTTCAATTCATCATTGTAATTTTTTAACGGATAATTGACTCTTTTATTCATTGAAATTCAATAGTAATTGTTAAACCAATAACAAGTCAGTTGAATTTATCTAATGAAAAGTAAATTTTGATTTTAAAGTACAGAACTGGAAAGAACGTTACAGGGGTATTATTTTTTTTGAAAACTGTGTCATCATGCGAATGCTTCAAGCTTCAGTGCCACCTTAAATATATGAAACAATAGTATAAAGTTGCATACAATCCAAGAAATACATGCAGATATGTTAACCTACAGCGAAAATGACATAAATCGCTCTTATTACGTCTTTTTGTTGTAAGAAGACTTATTTTGTAAAAAAAATTACAGACTTTTATAGATATTTACTAACATTTCAAATTCTTATCACAGATATTTGAAAAAAATATCTGGCATCTTTGCTCTGAATCAACTATTCCCACCATGGTCGGATGATTCGCTTGACCCATCACAAGGGTTGCCACAAGCACAGATTTATCTAGATTTGCATAGATTTTTCTTATGTTTTTCATTCAGATATCTGTATGTAAAGATAACAGATTTTTGAGATAAACCAAGATTTTTAAGAATTTTGTCAATTTCTTCAATTTCCTCAAATATGAAATATGAGTACAGTTTAGGATTCAAATTTTTATCAAAACTACTTTTAGTGTGCTGTTGTAGACCTAAGAAGCAAAATTAAACAATTGACACTGACACTACAGTGACAGATGACGGTCTGACAGTCAGTCTGCAAATGTGCCTCCAAATTATTTCTCCATAATTTTTTTGAGATAATTTTTGGGGAAAATTATAAAGCATTTTTTATAAAATTTTATTGAAGATTGTCAGACATTCCTTTAGATATGCCTTTTGGCGTTTCTATAGGTATTCTTCAGAAGTTGGTAGGCATTCCTCCAGAAATTCTTTCAGCAGTTTCTTCTGGAATTGCATCGGTAATTTTTCAAAATATCTTGTGATGAAATTTTCGGAGGTTTCCCTGATCTTGCGAAGTTTTGTGGTTTTAAAGGAATCCCTGGAGGACACCTGAAAGAACTACACAAAAACTTTATGGTTATTTCTGAAGTAATCCTTGGAGAAAAATCCTGATATATTAGAAGCCTTGGAAGCCTTTTTTGCTTGAACTCCATAATCTCATATATTTAATTCTTAACTTTGGAAAAAAAAACGCAATGGATTTTTGAAGAATTATATTTGAAATTTTGTCTAGGATGTCTGCAAAGATTTTTACATATAGTTCTCCAGATAGCATTCTTTTCAGGTATTCCGCTGGAGAAGTATTTGTATCAAAGTTCTCCAAGACACTACTTCAAAAATTGCAGCAAAATTTTTTGCAGTGATTTCTACAAAAATACTGTTAAATTTAGAAGTATTTTTGTGCATTTATGCAGAAGAATTTGGTTAAGATTTTTTGTTATCTATATAAATAAAAATCAGTTGGGGTTTTCTTTGTCACGATTTAACTCGCGAGCGGAAGGACCGTTTGGCAAGATTTTTGCTTTGTTGGATTTGTCTTGGACACCGAAAGGTTCTTATGATGGTGTGAAACCCCTCCCTTCTCTGGAAAGGGGGGCCCCATACAAGTGAAGCACAAATTTCTGCATAACTCGAGAACTGATCAAGCAAAGGAACTCAAATTTAGCATGCGGAAGTTTTTGGAGGCAAGCAATGTTTCCATGGTAGTCAGAGACCCCTCCCCTCTCTAGAAAGGGAGGCCTTCGTACAAATGAAACAGAAGTTTCTGCATATCTCAAGAACTAATCAAGCAAATGGAACCAAATTTGGCATGTGGGGTTTTCTGGAGGAGAAAAATGTTTTTATGGTGGTTTGAGACCCCTCTCCTCTCCTAGAAGGGGTGCTGTCATACAAATGAAACTGTAATTTCTTCATAACTCTAGATCTAATAAAGCAAATGGAACCAAATTTGGCATGTGGGAATTTTAAAGGCAAAAAATGTTTCTACGATAGTTTGAGACCCCTCCTCTCTCTCTCTCTCTCTCTCTCTCTCTCTCTCTCTCTCTGTTAGGTTGGGGGTGGTGCTCCCGTACAAATGCAACAAACGCTTCTACATAACTCGAGATCTAATCAAGTAAATGGAGCAAAATTTGGCAGGTAGAGGTTTTTGAAGGCAAGAAATGTTTCTAAGGTAAATCGAGACCCCTCCGCCCTCTGTAAGAGGAGCGCTCTCATACAAATGAAACACAAATTTGTGCATAACTCGAGAACTAATCAAGCATATGGAACCCAATTTGGCATGTGGAGGTTTTTGGAGGAGATAAATGTTTCTATGGAAGTTTGAGACTCCTCCACAATCTGGAAGGGGACGGGAGGGGGATTTCCATACAAATGAAACACAAATTTCTGAATAACTCGAGAACTTATCAGATTAATGGAATCAGGTTTTCGAAGGCACTTGACTCGAGCCCCTCCCTTCTCTGAAAGGAGGGCTCATATACAGATGAAACACAAATTTCTGAATAACTCGAGAACTTATTAAGTTAATGGAACCAAATTTGGCATATGGAGGTTTTTGAAGGCAAGATATGTTTCTATTGTGGTTTGAAACTCCTCCGCTCACTGAAAGAGGAGTCTCTTATACAAATAAAACACGAATTTCAGCATAACTCGAGAACAAATCAAGCAAATGGAACCAAATTTGGCATGTGGAGGTTTTTGGAGGGTAGATTTCTATATACATAAAAAATAATTTCTGTCTGTCTGTCTGCCTGTCAGACCCTTATAGACTTGGAAATTTCTGAACCGACCAACGTGAAAATTTACATGAAGGGAATTTTGGGGCTGGGGAAGGTTCTTATGATTGTTTGAGACCCCTACTCTCTCAGGAAGGGGGGAACTAATCAAGCAAATGGAATCAAATTTGGCATGTGGGGGGTTTTGAAGGCAAGAATGTGTCTATGGGGGTTCAAGGCCCCTCCCTTTTTTGAAATGGCGGGGGGCTCGAACAAATGAAACTCAAATTTTTATTATAATCGAAGAGCCCCGTGTGATGCTTCGAGAACTAATCAAGCAAATGGAACCAAATTTGGCATGTGGGGGGTTTTGAAGGCAATCATTGTATGGTGGTTTGAGAAACCACCCCCTCTGGAAGGGAGGGCTCCCATAAAAATGAAACACAAATTTCTACCAAAAATGAGAATTATCCAGGATACTTAACACAAAACGTGTATTTCTCGGGTAAGAAGCATGTTTTGATAGAAGTTTGAACAGGCGTCAAGAAAAAAAACTCATTCCGAAAAAAAACTTTTAAAAGTGCCAGTTACATTTAATTTTCCTTCATTCAGTTGCAAGCGTAGCAGCGCACGCACCGGGTTCAGCAAGTCTTTAATATAATCTTACAGTGCAAAAACCTATGTATATTTTGCGCAATTGTTAACCAGTGCCAGATCGATAGCAACTATTTTTAAAAAAATGGCTTGTGGGCTTTGGATCAGATGGAGCATCTGTTATAGCGGGTTCTGACCGAACCGTCGAAAAACTGCAGATACGTGACTGTCCTAATTTGATAGTTATCGAATGTACTAGCTCCTTATACGAAAAACTGCCATTGTGCCTGGAACAAATGATGCAATCAATCTGCAGTAACTTATCCTGCAGCCTTAAACGATCCAAGAAATTCCAGATGACACAGTTCTGTATGCGTCTGCCAACAGATGACCAGCATTGGAGTCAGTTGTTAAAGGGAATTGGGAATCCAACTGAGACTACAGTTTGATTGTTGCCATCTTAATGACCCGATGACGCAGCCACTTCTCCTTAAGCAACGTTTTGCCACTTATCAACAAATCTATTTGTATCTTCCAGTCAAAAGCTACGGAATTCCTGATCATGTGTAATTAGCTGAAGTCTCGCTGATGGTGCTCCTTGTCATTTTTTGTGAGGATGATTACCTGACGGATTTCGAAGTTTCCGATTTCGAGAAACATCTTCGTATGAAGTCGGAAATGTATACGGGGGTAGCTGCAGGAGAAATGTTTAGATCCGAAACACTCTATGATACCAGGAAGGAGGCGTTTAATCGATCTGCTGTGATTTTGATACTAATTTGATTAAATAGATCATTGAGCACTATGATCTGAACGATCCAGCTCTGACTACTGCATCGTGCGTTGACCCCAAGAAGCTTCGCCCTTTGAAGGAGTTCAATTCGATTACTGAACAATATCTGAACTTCTTTCCCAAGTAACATTGCCAAAACCATCCAGCTTTATTAAGTTCGTCGGTTTCCGATGTCAATGTCGGATCTAATATTAAGTTTTACTAAAGTTTTATGAAAGCCACTAGAAATCAATTCGGTTTTATTATGGCAGTAAGAGATGTCAATAGGTTTCAAGTTTTTGTCAGGTTTATAAGAACCTACACAGCTTCTTTACAACGATCTTGAAACCTTGATTTCTAAAATTCCTTTTACTTCTATCAAAGGTTTTATTTTGACTTTGAAAAATCATAAAATGCTGTTTTAAATGCCGTTTTAGGACTCATTCATATTATCTTATTATCAGTTGAAAAAGCATTTTAAAACCATTTTGCTTCCAGCAAATGCATTAAACGGCTAATTAGCATTGACGAAAGCCACCAAGCGACCAGATAGTTTTATTGTAGCCGTTGCTAATAATAAATTGGCTTTTTGTCAAAACTGTGATTTTTTGCAATCGCCATATTGAAATATATGAAATAATTGAAGTGTGGAAAAATAAATACACCAAATTTTAAATGGAATACAATTGAGCAGTTGATCTAAGACATATTTCGGTATTCGTTCAGATAACCTGATTGAATTCCATCAATTTTCAGAAGTTTCTTGATTAATTTATAAAATAGATTTCTTTCCACTTTGTTTTTGTTGTTATAAACTCGCATAATTTCCGAGGCGCATTAATTTTCAGCTCTTATCGTGCCAATATTCACCATACAATTAAATGCGCATATGATTTGGAGCATGATACGCTATTAAAAAATTAAATTTGTTTCATATATTCTACTATCAAACATAATTTTCCGCATCACTTGAGCTTTTTTCTTTGCCATTATTTACTGTTGAATGAATCAGAAGAGCAGAGAATCGAAGAAAGCAGAAAAAAACAACCACAATATCGCCGTGAAGTTTGACAGCTGTGGCCATTCGGCCCTATACTGGTTTTGATGGCGGCCAATAGGTTTTATGATGGTTCTCAAGGGGTCATAACATCTTTCACTAGAACATTTTCAAAATATTTAAGGTCTCACAACCGTCTATAGAGTGGGCCACTTTGTACACATTTCGGCTTTAAAGATGCACAGAGGAGGTGTTGGTGGACAAAACAGTTTTGAATGTAGTTTCATCAACAAAGCCGGGAGGAGTTCTATACGGCTGGAATAGAACTGAAATTTTTACTTGGGTTGAAAGCCATTGAAAATGATTTTCGTGAGCTGAGGATGGTAGCCTTCAGCAAGGACAACGAGGTGGAAGAATCAGAAGACTTCGCAACTTGTTGAAGAAAACGTCTGTATTTCAAACTAGCATATCGGGAGCTATCTGTGCACTTGCTAAAAAAGTTCATTGCGACCTTTTTACTTATTCCGCATTCTTTTGCAGAACAGGAGCGACTCCAAAATTCGAGTCCAAAATTCTGAACCACCTGAATACGGATATCATGGATGTCAAAGGAGGAATAGAGGAGTTTATCAGCTAGTATCAACATTACAACTAAATTCTAAATTCAACAAATTAATGCACGCGCATAATTACAATGGTTGATCGTTAATTCCGCTTCGATTTTGTTCACCTATCCTGGAACTTTTAGTAATAAAAAAAAAAACACCTCTTGATTCATTATCATGTCAATACCGGCTTGTCAGGAGGGTTTAAGTGCAATGATCGATTTCTCCCGAAAACATGTATCTCTCGAATACTGTTCTATTTGAAGTAAAGATTTTTACCAAAATTTTTTGCAGTTCAACACAGATAAAAAAGATTTTTTTGGCAAAAATTAAAGATGGGAACGAAAAATAAAGTGGCAACCCTGCCCATCACAACCCCAAACTAGCCCAGTGCGAGTCACATTCGTTCTTGATTCCGCTCCTGTTTATGATGGCAATTAAACGTGACATTTTCGACAAGTTTAGCGACCACCGACGACCAGCCTTACCAGTTGTATAGGACTGAGAACGAACTACAATGACGTCGCAGCTGATGACAAGGATGGATGTCATCGTCTCCCAAAAACATCCAACCTATCCGCAATTCCAACTCCAATACAACACGTCAGGACCGGCCAACAACTATCGGCCAGCCAACAACCGGACAACAATGTCCAATAAAACAAAAATCTAAACACACACTCTCTCTCTCCCCCTCTCTCGTTTTCTCCGCCCAGTAGTTATAGATTATACCGTGAAAGCTCCGTGCCGAAACCGACTGACGATGAAGGGATTCGGTAACCTTCCCGGATTGGCCCACGCCGGGCCAGTGCGGGAGGCGAACAAACACGTCGTCAGACGTCGACTTTTTTTTTATGGGCCGACAGATGGCGTGTGAATTATGACCTCGATGTGCGTTTTCTGGCAGTCGACGTTTGACTGTGAAGTAATTTGAATCATTTACGGTCATAAAACTCGACAGCATGTCCTCTCACGACAAACACACGCACACCGTGGCCACCAATTCCGATGTTACTTCTATCCTCCACGGCAGACAGTCCTCGTTAGCCAGCGGCAGTTGAACGTACCGATATCCTTTGAAGGCAATGACCAGTTGGGGGAAAAAGTTGATTAGAATTTAGCTCGCGTCACTCTTCTTTAGATCGTTGTCGTCCAAAGCTTTTGGCCTTCCTCGGCGAAGCTCCCGGCCAGTCATCGTGCGGGGGAGTTGCGATAAAACGAAACGGAAAATTAATTACGGCAGCACAACGTACTACATACAATCGATACCGATCGGAAATTCCGTGAGCGCCCCGAGTGCGGGCGAAGGAAAGCGGAAATCTGTGTCATGAATAGCAATGAGCTCCGGCCAACCGACCGACGCTTCCAAGGAAGGACACTCTTATTTAGGAGGGCACTCGGACTTGCTGGGAACGGTTTGGGATGTTGCTTCTTTGTGTGTGTGTGTACACTAATGGAGGCGTTGTCGGTGAGAAAGGGAAAGGATTAGGCGGCGAATTGGAGTGCTTTTTTGTGAGCTAAGAACGGTGCCCGTCATCGTCGGAATCGGCTACGATCAGAAAAAAGAAAAACGGAAACGGAGCTTGTGGCTTATCGGAAAATTAATACAGCAGAAAAGTAATTACGAAATTGACTAAACTGCTACCGTCGCTCATAATCCGAAGATTAATATTGGCTATTGGGTTTCGTGTTTGTTTTTGCAGTTGTCTTGGAATTTATAGAGACATTTGCAACAGTTCAATCAAGAGAAGTTGGAGAACGGGGGAGTAGCTGTTTTATGTTGGCATTAATCAGTGGTTAGCTTGTCTGATGGATCGGTTGGAATTAGTCTTAGTGTTAATGGTTTTTGCTAGGTTGATTCGTATTTTTAAGACAAGAAAATCAACTTTGTTC
>JASCZW010007344.1:0-68772 GCA_034211315.2 Aedes japonicus
TATACAGTCCATCGCAAATTGAGTGCACACACCCGCTAGTTCACATTTTTCAACATCGCGACAAATATCACTATGCATGAAAATTTGCCATGGAGTTCAATAAATTAATCTTGCAGCCAGTGATGGGTGCACAAAGCACAATACAAATCCTTTACTCAGTTTTTTAGAATTGTCAGAAAATATGATAAATGAGCCATTTTCAATGTCGCAAATTGAGGTCCACTTTCTTCCAGGTTCGTCAACATATTTCCCATTTTATGAATATCAATTGAAATTTTAGATGTTTTATAACAGTGTCAGTTTGAGACCCGCTGGCCACAGAGGGTCAATCATTGTTTACTGCAATCCAACTGAGTCTCTGAACGAAATGGCTACAAAAGAAAGGAAACGGATATTAATACGCGAACTCAGGTAATAAGTCCAAAGCGTTTAAAATCATTGCGAAATTGCTGAATCATTGGTAGACCACATCTGATAGTATTCAAAATTATCAAAAGTGGAAATACGAAGGGATCGTGAAAATCTTATTGCAGAGTGGGCGAAAAGCGTATTTCAACACCGGGAGATGAATGGCAAATAGAGAACATTACGAAAAATTCAGAACAAGCATTCTGAAATTGGCTGTGGAGGTTGCTGACAACATTAAAAGACCCGTTAAAAGCGATACCATCAGACGCGCGGCACAGACATAATTTGCATGGTTGAGCGTTAGGAAAACTACTTTCCAAAAGCAACATCAAAAACAATGACGGTAAAAGAATATGGACAAATCAGATTTCTCGAACATAGTAATTTTACCGATGAAACGAAAGTGAATTTGTTTGATCGGATGAAGGCAAACAAAGAGAAAGCCAAGATCGGAGCTGCAATCACAAAATTTGTGCCCAATCGTTACATGGAGGAGGAAGCGGTCGATGGGCTCGATATAATAGTGGAACTGCACCATGGAGTTTATAGAAACGACCGCGGATGTACCGGGTTATCTCAACATCCTGAAACGAAATCTTCAACCTGGCAAAATTGGATTACTACGGGTCATTATCGGCAAGAGAATGATCCACATACTTCCTGCATAGCATGCAGAGGTTGCTCTATACCGTGAACAACTGGCATCCTCCCCAATCACCTGATTTAAATCCGCTGTTACTTCAGTAAGTGTTATGAATCGATTAAAAGAACCGGTCATTGGTGAAGGATCTTAAATCGCGATTCAGAACATTTGGGAGAACATTCCATCATTTATGATTGGGCAGTTTATGGAGTCGATGCCGCGTCGCTTATGTTGCACAGTTGTATGGAGACAACGCAACACAATATTCGTTTTTTTTATGTCTACGGTATCAAACTTGTTTTTATTAATGTTGATTGCACCACCACAGTGAGAATTAATGTTTTTTTTTCTTTTAATTTTTTTGTGAATGAATTCATTTTGTTATTGTTTTTATTTTGCCCACCAACTATATGGAAGAGAAAATAAAGTTATTGTTAAACTGTGATTGATAAACATTTAATTTCTTTTATCCCCTGAAAACAAGTTACATTACTAATGAAACGCATAGTGTGTACCAATTTTGCGACTGACTGTACATGCTCATATAGAAAACAGCTTTTGAAGAAAATGAAAGGTGCTGGTTTGCTCTTCATTGTTGCCAGAAGCTGGCATTCGAGTTAATGAACGCTTGAGGCAACAAATCCAGAAGGATTTATTTTTGAGAAAAAGAACACTATATGCGAGGCTATATTTATCCATCTTCTTGCCTCTCAAAGCACTTGGTCAACTGGATGCTCATTAGCAAAGGCTCAGCAGACTGAAAAGACTTTCAGCACAACTCTATTTGAGTAACGAGGATCTGATTCATTCTCAGCTTCAACTAGAAATCACACATAGCGCAGCAGTGTAGTCTAATTGATCAAGTTTTTTTCAATTTCTTTCATCTTCACATCCAGGCTGTGAATCAACGAGTTGCATTCGTCTCTGCTCCATTTATGTTCAATGCCTAAGGAAGCGACAACATGTTTTTGCCGGAACAGCTGAATGGCGTAAAAGTGATAAACCTCTCAATAAACCATTAAACACCGGTTCTCGTGGACCTCTGGGACAAAACGACCTGCTGGCACGATGTAACGTATTGGGGTAAAAAGTGGCTCCGTAGATGGAAACTACGGAACATTAAAAGCGATAACTTTTTCGCCATGCGTTTACATGTCATTTTCGTATTTTCTCATTCTTCGTCAACGTAGTTACCGCACCGCCTTCCATCAGCAACAAGCGTCTTCTGCAGTCAGCCGAGGACAGATGGAATCACACGTCATCTTACGAGGACAGATAATACCACGAAGGACACCGAGCACTCCAGCACACATACACGTACGTACTTGTCTACCTTCACGTTCCATCGGTGAACAGACGATAAAACTGTTCCGGCAAGTAATGAGCGAGAGCCGAACAAAAAGACCGGGAAATTCCTCCGCAAGATGCATTGGAGGTATGGACGGAATCCTTGCAAGATGTTGAACAGGATATGGTTTGTAGGACAGGTTCTCTCTGAGAAGCTGGTGATTTGATATTATGTTACTTGTCGATTAGCATATATGAGATCATCGGATCAATTCATAAAACGACGGTATCTATGGTTAGTTAGGGTGAGCAAAATAGTTTTCAGAGGTTCTACGCTTGTTTTTCTTTGGAATTTTAAGGAAAATGGCAAGTTATGAAATGTATTACGTAACAATATAATATATCTGGTATTTATGGCTGTACTGCTGGGTTTTCCGTTGGTTTTATTCCACTGGTTATTCTAATGATTGTAATTTTATTGGTTTGCGTCGACAACTCGTCAGAAGAGGTCGCTGGTTTTTCACCGCGGAATTCATCATGCTTAAATGATTTGGGGTACATGACAGTCCTACATCAAATTGCGTCACGGAAATAATATCAGAAAATAACCCAGTTGACCGATTTAAACCACGTCAACATTCATACAGACAAAATAAATAGCGCTTTTGCACCAACCAACACTGGCACCGCCGCACCACGCTTAATTCCCACTCATTAGGTTCTTAACAACATCTGGCTGAAGTTTCTTCAGTACGGAAACCCAGTTTTTCTGCGTATCTTCCTGATTTAACTTCCATGGAATGTTCAGTGTCTGCTTCATGATAGCCCAGTATTTTTTCGTTGGGTTTCATTCCGGTGCGTTGGGGGATTCTTGTTTTTGGGTAATGAATGACTTGATGGCTTCGCATCACTCCAGAACACTGTATGAATAGTGGCGAGATAAGGAACAAAGATTGAGGGTTCTCGTGATGCTGAATAAAGGAAGCAGACGCTTTTTGTAGATACCTCTGAAGAAGATCTGCCTGTTCACAGTTCCGGTAGTCTCAACAGTACCTGTATGTTACATGAGCAGATCGATTGCCAAATTATGTACGCTTTTGGCAAATCCTAAACGTTTCTGTTTCCTTACTTCCTCCGAACATCATCGAGGTTATGCGGGGCAGTGAAGAACAGGAGCCCCGCAAGTCACCGGAAGTCCGCCTGAAGTAAGTCTCATCATGCATGATGAGACAAATATGCTTCATCAGCATCTGGATGGATGGTTTCCAGCTCCGTGACTTTCCCACAATTTATCGTCGAGCCTTCCGTACTTTGTAGTTATGCAGTCCCTCCTGGTCCTGGCTCTGAACGAAAGACTTGAACAGATTCAATCTTTGAGATTGAGCCTTGGATTCTGCATGAAACGCTTACTGATGTTTGTTATCCTGATCATTAATAAACATCCATTCGACCGTATATTTCCTCCGTTCGCTGATGCTCAAAAGCCACAGTAGTAACGCTTAATCACACGACGTAGAGTTGATCATGAATGATTCCGAGTTGTTTTCAATGTCCCGGAGGACATCTAATTTTCGATGAACTGACAAAGCGATAAAATAAAACAAAGTTGCACATCAAACCAATGGATCTTTTTCACAGCATTTTTTTTTCGTGATGCAGTTTAGCGGGAGACCTTTTACTTAGACGCTAAGTTTTCATCGGCTAGGTACTATTCACTTCCGTACAATTTTCCAGAACGGTAAAATCTCGTTCGGGGTTATCTATACACTACAAAAGTCTTAAAAAAATATGGAGAAAAGTATACGATGGGGAGGGGGGGGTGCTGAGATTTTCAAAATAAGTCTAAGTGTATTTTAGCAGACAGGCCCTTGATGAAAAATTTTTGAAGGCGATTTGCTGACCACACTCTACATTCCATCGCGCCCACCTTTAAAAGTGATTTCGCTCTCACATTGCCCAGAATTTAACAATGAGAGAAGGAACCCATACAAAGGGATGACATAACAAAAAATTGTTCTTAGAAACCTTTAAAGTTAGGTTGCTAGTTTTCATGGCAAACGCCAATCAGGTTTTGCGATTTTGCTGAACATCAATTTGAAAATTCATAACTCAAGAACAACTGATCGCAGAACAACTTATCTTCTGCAAACTAGGTATAATAAATTTTTCAAAATTTTGAAAAAAACACAGGTACTGTGGTCTACGTTCATACACTTCACAGTGAAGGAAAATTGTTTTGAATAGCCGGAAAAAACATTTCTGAGTCATGAAAATGTGTTTATTAATCTTGTTTCTGAACGCATCATTACAAGTAAAATTTAGGCGATGGTTTTTTTAAATTTTTTGAGTAATGCAATAAAAACCAGGCTCGCCAATCGTTTTTACAAAAATAATTAAAAACTGAAAAGGCGTCGTCTTCCAACTTTCATAAGTACCTAATGCATGCTTTCGAAAGGTAAGCATGTGGTTTGTTAGTTGTTGCTTTTTGTTAGTAGACTACAATGGCAACCGCGTACGAACATGATTTCGAAAAACGGACGCGGTTGATCAGAGCAATGATGGATCGAGTGATGTGTCATTCGAGCATATGGAAGCTCGAGTCCTTCGAATTTCGGAAGGTTACGGTATAAGATGGATTGTCGTGTTTGTTGTCGAATATCTCCATCAAAGATGATTCGAAGAGCTGGGATAGACACGAGTGGTATTGATCTTCAGGAAGTCTGTCCAACTATTCGGCTTCGCCGACGACGTTGATACCGTAGCAATGTAACTTGCAGACGATGGCGGGAACGTCAGATCAGACGTGCCACTGAAGCTGGCAGGATTGGGCCTGTGACTAAAGCGCCGAAAACAAAACACACGAAGGCAGAGGTCACGAGTAGACGATGCTGCCTCCTACCACGAGTTCAGATCGACGGTGATGAAATCTGAGGTACGAGTCGACCAGGTGATCTGGGTCATTTGGCGACCACCGATAATGCGTTACCAGAAGAGACATACAAGCGCGCATTATGGCTGGCAATCGTGCCGATTCCCTTTGACCTGAAGGACGCCAAGATCGAACGAAACGTCGTTAAACCACTAAAGTTGACCATCTACAAGACATTAACAGGACTGGTAGTCCTTCACGGCCAAGAAACCTTCGATATCTGCTAGTGAGATCCAACGCCGCCTCTGGATGTCTCTTGAACGAAGGTGCTGCGTACGATCTACGGTGGAGTGAAGTGAAGACGGAACGTGGAGGAGGCGAATGAACCACGAATTGCACCAGTTGCCGGGGAAAACTTCCCATCGTACACATCGCAAAAAAATTCGTCGACGATGATGGCCGGACACGTCGTCAGAATGTCGACGACAGCCCTGTAAAATGGTTTTCGAAAACGAACCGACAGGCATGGCGAACTGACAGCCATGGACCGAAGAATGGAGACAACTTCTGTGTACAGCAGAGGCCACGCTTACCTTAGTCTGATTGGTAAGACAAGTGATTGGGAAAACTAGGAGAATTTAAATAGTTTCCCAATCACACCGTTCTACCAATACGCTCAAAAAGTTTTTTTAAATAGTGTTTAAAATAAAAAAAGTGAAGTGAAGTATTGGCGGTTTGTTAGTTTTGTCGAGGAAGTCAAAGAGAAAGAGAGCCATGAAGTATAGATACAACCAAATTAACGCCGTTTGATATGAGGATCATAATCACAGTGTAGGAGACACATTTGAATATACAATATAATTTAATTTGGCTTCGATATAGGATTCCAAGTCAATATGGGTGCACATGCCGTCGCGAACCCCATTGCCCTCCTTCCCTTTCCCACCAAATGACGAGCCCATAGTTTTCCGAACATTACTCGAATAAAACCTCATTGTATTTACATGTTTATGAATTAATAAACAAGAATTAATCTCTTTCACGACTCGCAAAATGGTTTTTCAATACTTCAAGCAATTTCCTTCACTGTGGAAAACTTTGCTGGATTTTTTTCAAAGATTGTATTTATTCCAAATTTTGAGAACTAAAATTTCAGGGGATCGTTTCTATTTGTGCGTGAATCTAAAATTGAGAGACTTTTTCGATTACTTTTTGTTCATATTTCTATCATCTTTACGTTTTCAACTATAATTTGTAGAGTATGCTGGGGTCAGCACCGTTGCGTTTTGATCTGTACTAAAGAATCCTCGAATGTTTTCAATGGCGCTGCAAAAAATGAAAGAAAGCGAGACAAACAACAAAGAGACTTCTCATTTTCGTTGCTCGTAGATCGTTAACGCAATCTTCGCGCCGTGTTCAAAGACTGTTCATTGGCGTTTCCACGTTTTTTTGAACGGCCATCCGTCCACGAATTGTAACAAGTATAAACGTTTCTTGACTCAATGAGGCACTTAAGTTCGCTTTCAGGAGCCGTATGTTCTTCGAAGTGCTCTGTGTTCCACGTCTATTAAAATTTTTTATCGATAACCTCGGTGGTCATTGATTCTACCATGTCTCTCATGGTTTCCGCGAAATGATGTTTCTGGAACTGGCCAAGTTTGAGCTGAAGCACGCCGTCTAAGATCAGCTTAGAAAACAATCTATATTCTCCAGCTCCACTCCCCACATCTTATGAGATCCGGATATTAGAGGTTGGGTTCCGCCTGGAAACAGGGCAACCTCTTTTACGTCACTGTCGGCTTTCAATTTTTCCTCGATCCAGTTTTCCTGGCTGTCGACAAACGTTCATCTGGACACGCGTCAATACGTTGGTAACAGTTGATTTAGCCACGTTTCACGATTCCGCCAACTTGGCGTGAGAAGTAGTTCGGGTTTTCGCCATGCACGTGCAAAATCCGGATGCGTTGCTTCTCTTCCTTCAACGACATTTTGATAACTGAAGTGCTAACCCCCAAAATCAAAACAGAGGAATGATGCTTCGCGCACACACCTTCAAATGATGGGTTGTGCAAATTTTTTTAACGCACGGTGAAAGCGAAAATGCGTCAAGTTTATATGTCGACTCAAATTTTGATCAAAATACCTTCAAACAACATGACCAGTGGTCTTTCGTAGTTGGCGAGTGGCACTTGCTGCAGTATTTGCGAAAATCTCGGTTGGCACACACTTGCAGATGAACAGGATTACAGGATTTTTCGCTTGAGAATGTTCAGGATTTTCTCATATCGCTCGACTTGTAGCTCCTTAGCGATTGGTAATCGCGTGAGTTTTTTTCCGTGCTCGACTTTGCCCCGCAATCTTCAGTTACGATCTTCGCAGCCGTAAGTGGCTGATTCCGTGCCTTCGTCATATTCCCTATTGACTCGCCTGAATCTTCCTTTTGATGGCACGATAACCTCAGAATCCGAGCTGAGCTCCTCCTTTGCGAATAGATGTCCTTGCCTTTCTCGGTCTAAGACTTTTCAAAGGCCATCGGGACACTCTCACGGCAGTTGAAATGTCTGTTTAAAATCACAAATCACGAACTTGCTGAAATAACATTCGTCAAACTAAGGAAATCGGCTTCATTTAGTCGCAGCTTCATTATGACATCATTTGACTCACATGCAGAAACCCAGGCATTGTGTTAAGAGGAACCAAACCTTGATTGTGCGGATTAAAGCACTCTTTCACGTATATGGTAGACCAAATTTTCGTGGCAATTATCACATAAATAAAAAGAAGTCTGGCAAAATAACGTGCCACCAACTGATTTGGAGGAATTTTTGAAAAAAAGCAGATAAGATGTAAGTACAGTAACGACGGTGAAATCCCAGCGAACATTTCGAAAATTTATCCGAAAAGCCGATTTAACATTTATCATGCGTGTTTCCTACAGAGTCAAAAATCCTACATCATAAACGTGTTCATAATAATCATGGTTTAAAGATACATTACGGAATCCCTTGGCGGCAGAGCGATGGCTTCCTCATCCATACATGCACACTTTGAGTTTGCTCAACAAAAATATGCCAATTAATCCACTCTACCTGCAGTGAATCATTGCCATACTGCTATTAGACAGAATACAATGTTTAATCAGTTCATACCGTTTATTTCACTGAAAACACTTGAATTGACTAACCAGTGAAGCATTTCCACAGAGCAGGTAATTTTTCGTCGTTTCAAAGCGCATTCTTTTAAAAGCCAGGATCTGCTCTTATTATTTTTCACAAAACTATACTTCACTGCAGCCACCTGAACACTATTTACTTTCACCGAAAGGTTAATTATCATCGCGCCTTTGAAAAACAGTGATGAAAATCTGTTTGATTAACGAGAATGGTGCAAAAATTCAGCATCCAGTCTGAAACTGCGCGTTTTGCTTTTTCAATTAACACTCAGTCAAAAGCAGCGTAGCAGAGCGAAGTGTTGTCAGCATCGCTGCGCGAGTGTGCTGGACTGATAAAGCCATCAATGAAGTAAAAATTGCGTAACTCATAAATTATTGACCGATTTCAATTTTTACACCGTTGATGCAGAATCTCATTCACTTTTATGAAAAATTATATGCAAAACCAATTGAGGCATCCGTCTCTGGGAATCCAAGGCTAGCGCGGTTGTGGTTCTGTAAGAGACACTATTTTAAATATCAATTCGAATTTTGAAATTTGATGTGTCATAATCTTCGAATAACGATTCGTCTTGAAATAATAAAAAATAGTATAAGAACAATATGTTTTATTGAGAACTTTGGACATTTTAATGAAGCTAAGATCCCCAATAACTTTTTAAACATATAATTCAAAATTGCGCCAAAACTTCACTGAAGACTGTGAATATTTAGAGTCAATTGAAAACCATTAATGACGTTATTCGAAAGATTGTGACATCCAGTTCAAGTATAAACCAATTGATATTCCCAAATAGTGTCTTTATATCCACACAGCCGCGCCAGCTCGATTCCCAGAGAATTGATGCATCAATTGGTTTTTGCCATAATTTCTACAAAGTGAATGAGATTCTATCCAACAGTGCTTTAAAAAATTGAAATCATCGAACAATTGCCAGATATAATTTTAATCAATCAAAACTTTACCAGTCCAGCATCGCGCGCAGTTGCTGACAATACTTCGCTCTGTTACGCTACGTACAGCTGAGTGTTAATTAGAAAAAGCAAAGAAGCCAGACTGATGCTGAATTTTTACCATTTCGTTAATCAAAATAATAGATTTTTGTCCACTGTTTTCAAGAGTTGAAGGATAATTAATCTTTCATACAAAGTAAATAGTGTCTAGTGTGGCTGTGCTGAGAAGGAAGTATAGTTTTTTGTGAGAAAATAATAGGCAGATCCTGGCTTTTAAAAAGGCATGCACCGCCGCCCGCCGCCACACGCCGCCGCCGCCATGCCATCACGCCACAAAATACCATTGCCCGCGCCACAAGAAAATTACCTGTTTGTGGAAATGACTACTAGTTGGTCAATTCAGAGTGTTTTCAGTGAAATAAACAGGAATTGATTAAACATTGTGTTCTGCTGTCCTATTAGCAGTATGGCAACATTCACTGCAGGTAAGTGGATTAATTTGGCATATTTTTTGTTGAGCAAACTCAAAGTGTGCATGTGTGATGAGGGAAGCCTAATGCTCCTGCCATAAAGGGATTCAATGTGTATAAGCCTTTAAACCCATGATTATTATAGACACGTTTATGATGGATTTTAAGCCCAGGGAAGACACAATATGATAAATATTCGCCGCTTTTCGATAAATTTTCGAACAATTGCTGAGTTTCACCGCTGCCATTACTGCTCATCTTATCCGCTTTTTTTTCCAGGAATTCTCCAACCAGTTGGTGCTTTGATTGTTTTGCCACTTCTTTATTTATGCTTGATAATTGCCCACGAAAATTTGGTCTACCATACGTGAAAAAGTTACACAATACACAATCAAGGTTTTGGTTTCACCTCTGCTTATAATGCCAGGTTGCATGTGAGTCAAATGATGTCATAGTAGGTCATGAATAAATGAAGCCGATTTCCTTAGTTTGACAGATATTGTTTTCAGCAAGTTCGTGATTTTGTGATTTTAAACAGACATTTCAACTGCCGTGGTGAGAGTGTCCCTGATGGCCTTTGAAAGGGTCTTAGACCGAGAAAAATAAGGACATCTATTCGCAAAGCGAGGGAGCCCAGCTCGATTCTTGAGGGTTATCGTTGCCATCAAAAGGAAGATTCGAAAGGAAACCAATGAGGAATATGACGAAGGCACGGAATCAGCCACTTTACGGCTGCTTAAGATCGTAACGGAAGATTGCGGGCAAAGTCGAGGGCACGGAAAAACTTCACATGATTACCAATCGCATCTGAGAGCTATGTCGAGTTGCCGGAGAAAATCCGAATATCTTTGCCGGAAAAATCCTGTAATCCTGTTCATCTACAAGTGCGTGTTGTAACCGAGATTTCGCAAATGCCACCTTATGCTACCTTGACTACGAAAGACTACCGGTCACATTTGTTTGCTGTATTTTGATCAACGGTCGAATTAAACTTGACGTATTTCTTTCACCGTGCGTTGTGTAACGGCACAATCATTTTGAAGGTATGTGCGCTGGTTATCAATTCCCGTATTTTGATTTATAAGTTAGCACTTCAGTTATCAAAAATGTCGAAGAAGAGGGAAGCATCGCATCAAAATTTGGTGCTGCGTACGGCGAAAACCTGAATTCATTTCACGCCGGTTACGAAACGTTATTGAATGTGGCTAAATCAACTGTTACCAACGTTTTGACAGTGTTCAGTGAACGTTTGTCAACAGCCAGGAAAGCTGGATCGAGGAAAATTGAAAGCCGACAGTGACGACAAAAAAGAGCTGCTTCTTACTGTTTCGAGCGGAACCTCAAATTTCCTCCGTCCGAGATGTCGCAAAGATGTTGGGAGTGGAGCTGAGAATATAGATTCTTTTCCAGTTGATCTTTAGACAGCGTAACGTTTTCGCAAGCTCAAATCTCTGGCCGAAGTCTCCAGAAACATCATTTCGCCGGAAAACCATGAAGACATGGTGAGATCAGCAATGCACCGAGGTTATCGATAAAAAATTTCCTGCAGACGTGAATACCAGAGCATCGAAGAACATACGGCTCCTGAAAGCGAACTTAAGTGCCTCATTGCTGTCAAGAAACGTTTATACTGTTATAATCTTCGTGACGGATAGCCCGTTCAAAAAACGTGAAACGCCAATGAACAGTCTTTGGAACACGGCGCGAAGATTGCGTTAACGATCTACGAGCAACGAGAGCGAGAAGTCTCTTTCATCGTTTGTCTCGGCTTTCTTCATTTTTTGCAGCGCCATTAGAAACATCTTTATGGATTCTTTAGTACAGATCAAAACACAACAGTGCTGACTAGCATACTCTACAAATTATAGATTGAAAAACGTAAAGATGATAGAAATATGAACAAAAAAGAAAGTAATCGGAAAAGAGTCTCCTCAATCTTTAGATTCACACTGGATGAAAGCAGTCCTTTGTGTAGAAATTTTCAGTTCTCAAAAAATTTGGAACAAATAACAATCTTGAAAAAATCCAAATCAAAGCTTTCCGTACAGTGAAGGAAAATTGCTTGGAAATGTTGAAAACCATTTTGCGAGTCGTGAAAAGTTAAAAAAAAATTTCTTTGTTTATTAATTCATAAGCTTTCACATGTGAAATAACAAGCGAGGTTTTTATTCGAGTAATGTTCGGCAAACTACGGGCTCGTCCATTTGGTGGGAAAGGGAAGGAGGGGGCAAATGGGGTTCGCGGCAGCACGTGCACCCATATTGACTCTGGAATCCCATATCGATGCCAAGCTAAATTATATTGTATATTCTGTTGCGGTCTCCTGACATAGCGATTATAGTCCTCCTTATCCGACGCGTTAATTTTCCGGTTTGTATCTATACTTTAATAAGCTCTCTTCTCTTCCAGCTTCCTGGAACGTAACTAACAAACCACCTAATACTTCACTTCCACTCTTTTTTTTTATTTAAACACCATTTAAAAAACTCTTGTGAGCGTAATAGCAGAACGATTACTCAGATTGGGAAACCATTTCTAAATTTCTCCTAGTTTCCCAATCACTTCACTACTTACCAATCAGACGAAGCGCCGGCGTGGCCTCCGCTGTACACAGAAGTTGTCTCCATTCTATCTGGGTCCATGGCTGTCAATTTTGTAGCCTCCGTCGGTCTCGTTTTCGAAAACCATTTTTACAGGGCTGTCGTCCGACATTCTGACGACGTGCCCAGCCCATCGTAGTCGACCGATTTTTGCGGATGTGTACGATGGAGGTTCTCCCAGCAACTGGTAAATCGTGGTTCATTCGCCTCCTCCACGTTCCGTCTTCCATCTGCACTCCACTGTAGATGGTACGCAGCACCTTCCGTTCAAAGACTCCAAGGGCGCGTTGGTCCTCCACCAGCAATGTCCAGCGTTTCGTGGCCGTAGAGAACTACCTGTCTAGTTAACGTCTCGTAGATGGTCAACTTTGTGGTTCGGCGAGCTTTGTTCGATCTTAGCGTCCTTCGAGTCCAAAGTCAGGCACGATTACCAGCCATAATGCGCCTTTTTATTTCTCTGCTGGTAATGTTATCTGGCGGTCGCCAACGAGCCCAGATACAACGAACTCGTCTACTACCTCGATTTCATCACTGTCGATCTGAACTGTGCTAGGAGGCTAACATCGTCTTCTCGTGAGCCTCTTCCCTTCGTGTATTTTGTTTTCGACGCTTTAATCACAAGCCCAATCCTACCAGCTTCAGCCTTAAGTCCGATGTACGTTTCCGCCATCGTCTCCAAAGTTACGTGCTACGATATCAACGTCGTCGGCGAAGCCAAATAGTTGGACAGACTTCCTGAAGATCGTGCCACTCGTGTTCATCCCAGCTCTTTCGAATCACATCCTCCAGTGGAATGTTAAACAACAAATACGACAATCCACCACCTTTAAAGCCGTAACCTTCCGAAATTCGAAGGGACCTCAGAGCTTCCGTATACCTGCTGTGACGACACACATCACTCGGATCCATCATTGCCTGATCAACCGCGTCCGTTTTTCCGGAGAATCCATATTCGTGCATGATCGGCCATAGCTGGTCTACTAACAAAAAGCAACAACCAACAAAACCACATGCTTGCACTTTAAAGCACACGCGTTAGGTACTACAAGGCAGTTGGAAGACGACACTTTCTTGGCCTTTTAACATATTTTGCATAAAAACGATTGGCGGAGCCTCATAGTTTTTCGTGCATTACTCAAAAATTTAAAAAACCATCGCCTAAATTTTACTTATGTAAGCTGATGAATTATGTGCCAAGATTAATAAACACATTTTTCATGACTCAGAAAATGTTTTTTTCCTCCGGCTATTCCAAACAATTTTCCTTCACTGTGGAAAATTGTGTAGACAATTTTTTTGATATATGTTTTTTTTTTTTCAAAATTTTAAAGCAGGTGTTTATTATACCTCAGTTTGTAGAAGATAAATTGTTCTACGATCAGTTGTTCTTGAGTTGCTATGAATTTTCAAATCTGGAAGTGCGGGATGTTCGGCAAAACCGCAAAACTTCTAGCCTGACGCTCGCCATGAAAACTACAGCAACCCCACCCGCCAGGTTGCCTCTAAGAACAATTTTCCATTGCATCATCCCCTTTGTATGGGTTCCTTCTCATTGTTCAATTCTGGGCAATGTGAGAGCGAAATCACTTTTAAAGGTGGCGCGATGGAATGTGAAATTAATGGTCGACAAATCGCCTCTCAAAGAATTCTTCGTCAAGGGCCTGTGCTAAAACCACTTAGACTCTATTTTTGAAAATCTCAGCACCCCCCCCTCCCCCATCGCATACTTTTCCATATTTTTTTAAGACTTTGTGGTGTATGAATAACCCGAACGGGGATTTACCGTTCTGGAAAATTATTGCGGAAGTGAATAGTGCTCAGCCGATGAAAACTTGGCGTCTACAGTAAAGGGTGTCCCACATCAAACTGCATCACGAAAAAAAATGCTGTAGAAAAAAGATCCATTGGTTTAGAGTGTTTTGTTTTTGTTTTATTTTTATCGCTGTCAGTTCATCGAAACATTGAATGTCCTCGGACATTGAAAACAGCTCGGAATCGTGCAGTCAACTATGAGTCGTGATTAAACGTTACTACAAAACTTTGAGCATCGAACGGAAGGAGATATGCGGTCCGAATGGATGTTTTATTAATGATCGGGATAACGTTTGTCGTGAAAGCGTTTAAACGGAATCCCAAGGCTCCAATCTCGCGTTGAATCTGTTCAAGTCTTTCGTTCAGAGAGCCAAGGACCGGGAGGGACTGCATAACTACAAAGTGCGGAAGGCTCACGACGATAAATTGTGGGAAAGTCACGGGCCCGGAAACCGTACATCCAGATGCTGATGAAGCCTCATTGTCTCATCATGCATGATGGGACTTACTTCAAGGCGGACTTCCGGTAGCTTACGGGGCTCCTGTTCTTCACTGCCCCGCATAACTTTGATGTTCCGGAGGAAGTAAGGAAGCAGAAACGTTCAAAGTTTGCCAAGAAATACATGATTTGGCAATCGATCTGCTCATGTGGCATACGGAGTGCACTGTTTGAGACTACCGGAACTGTGAACGGGCAGATCTTCTTCAGAGGGTGTCTACAAAAAGCGTCTGCTTCCTTTGTTAAAGCATCACGAGAACCTTACAATCTTTGTTCATATTCCCGCCACTATTCATATGATGTTCTGGAGTGATGCGAAGCCATCGGGGTCAATTTCTGCACCCAAAAACAAGAATCCCCTCAACGCACCGGAATGAAGGCCCAACGAAAATACTGGGCTATCATGAAGCAGACACTATGGAAACATTCCTTGGAGATTAAATCTGAGGAAGATACGAGGAAGAAAAACTGGGTTTCCGTACTGAAGAAGCTTCAGCCAGATGTTGTTCAGAACCCAATGAGTGGAATTAAGCGTAAGGTGCAAGCGTACGGTTATGGTATTGAAGTTGAAATGAATTAAATATTACAAAAGCTTACTAATGGGTTATATTTTATTGTCTGAATGTTTAAAACGGTTTAAATCGGTCAACTAGGTTATTTTCTACAGTATTATTTCCGTGACGCAATTTCGATGTGGGACACCCTTCATGTGCCCCAAATCATTTAAGCATAGTGAATTCACCCGGAGTGAAAAACCAGCGACCTCTTCTGGCAGGTTGTCGACACAAAACCAATAAAATCACAATCCCGGTAGAATAACCAGTGGAATAAAACCAACGGAAAACCCAGCAGTACAGCCATAGTACAGATATATTATGATTATTACGTAATACATTTCATAACTTACCATTTCCTTAAAGTTGCGAAAACAAGCGTAGAACCTCTGAAAAACTATTTTGCTCACCTAACTAACCATAGATACCGTCGTTTGTAGTTGATCCGATGATCCCATATGTACTAATCGACGAGTAACATAATATCAAATCACCAGCTTCTCAAGAGAGGAGAACTATGTCCGTAAAGCCACTATCCTGTTCAACATCTTGCAAGGATTCCCGTCCACTTTTACTCGTGCATCTTGCGGAGGAATTTCCCGATGTAACTTTTTGTTCCGGCTCTCGCTCCGTTACTTGCCGAACAGTTTACTCGTCCTGTTTCACTGATGGAACGTGCTAGAGAGTAGACAAGTACGTACGTGTATGTGTGCTGGGTGCTCAACGAAAATTGTCCCTTCGGTAATTGTATCATCCTCGTAAGATGACGTGTGAGTTATCTGTCCTCCCGGCTGACTGCAGAAGACGCAACACATTTGCTGATGGAAGGCGGTGCAGTAACTACATTGACGAAGAATGAGAAAATACGAAAATGACGTAGCAAGCACGTAGCGAAAAAGTTATCCTTTTAATGTTTCGTAAGTTTCCATCTACGGGCCACTTTTACCCAACCGTTACATCGTGCCAACGGTCGTTTTGTCCCAGAGGTCCACGAGAACCGGTGTTTAATGGTTTATTGAAGTTTTATCACTTTTACGCCATTCAGCTGTTCCGGCAAAAACATGTTGTCGCTTCCTTGGGCATTGAACATAAGTAGCCGAGACGAATGCAACTCGTTGATTCACCGATGGATTGTTGAAGATGAAAGAAATTGAAAGAAAAAAAAACTTGATCAGTAGACTACACTGCTGCGCTATGTGTGATTTCTAGTTGAAGCTGAGAATGAATCAAGTCCTCGTTACTCAAATAGAGTTGCTGAAGAATCTTTTCAGTCTGCTGAAACCCCAGTTCAGCCAAGTACTTCAGGAAAACAAAAGTGGATAAATATAACCTCACCTTATAATGCTTATGCCTACTATAAAAATAAATCCTTCTGGATTTATTTGCCCTCAAAACATTCGTTAGTCAGTACCAGCTTCTGTGCTAATGAAAAACCGACCAGCACGCACTAGGCACTGCTTTAAAAGCTGTTTTCTATGTCGACATACTTACAGTCAGTCGCAAAATTGAGTGCACACCTGTAGTTTCATTAGTAATGTAACGTTTTTCAGGGATTAAAAGAAATTAAATGACATCAATCATAGTTTAACAATAATCTTTATTCTCTTCCATATGATTGGTGGGCAAATAAAAACAATAACAAAATGAATTCATTACAAAAAATTAAAAGAAAAAAACATCAATTCTCACCTGGCAAAATTGAGTGCACAGTCAACTTTTTATTAATAAAAACAAGTTTAAATGCCCGTAGACATAAAAAAAAACAAATTATTTAATATTTGGTGTCCTCCCTGTGGCCTCCAGCACGGCTTGGTAAGCGACGCGGCATCGACCTCCACTAGCTTCTTAGTCACCGATGATGGAATATTCTCCCAAATGTTCTGAATCGCCGATTTGAGATCCTTCTTATTTGTTGAGTTAACATTTTTAGTCGATTCTTAACCTTACACCACAAATGCTCAATAGGATTTAAATCAGGTGATTGGGGAGGAAGTTTTGAGTTGTTTCGGACATTATAGAGCAACCACTCACGTACTACGTAGGAGGTATGCTTGGGATCATTATCTTGCTGGAAGTAATAAACCCGTGGTAATCCCAATTTTTGCACCGAAGGTTGAAGATTTCGTTTCAGGATGTTGAGATAACCCATTTTATCCATGGTCGTTTCTATAAACTCCATAGTGCCGGTTCCACTAGCCGCCATCGAGCCCCACATCATTACGCTTCCTCCTCCATGCTTAACTGGTTGGGCACAAATTTTGTGATTGCAGCTCCGATCTTGGCTTTCTAACACCATTTGCCTTCCATCCGATCCAAACAAGTTCACTTTCGTTTCATCGGTGAAAAATTACTGTGTTCCAGAAATCCTGAGGTTTGTCCACATGTTCTTTTGCAAATTCCAGCCGCTTTTTGATGTTTGCTTTTGAGAGAAGTGGTTTTTTCCTAGCAACTCGGCCATGCAAATTATGTCTGTGCGCCGCGCGTCTGATGGTATCGGCACTAACGGGTCTTTTAATGTTGTCAGCAACCTCCACAGCCAATTTCGGAATGCTTGTTCTAGGATTTTTTCGTAATGTTCTCACAATTTGCCGTTCATCTCCAGGTGTTAGAATACGCTCGCCCTCTACCAGCAAGATTTTTCACAGTCCCTTCGTATTTCCACTTTTTGATAATTTTGAATACTGTCGAATGTGGTCTACCAATGATTTCAGCAATTTCCCTCAATGATTTTCCACGGCAGCACAGACTTATTACCTGAGTTCGCGTATTAATATCCGTTTCCTTTCTTTTGTAGCCATTTCGATTAGAACTCAGTTGAATTGCAGTAAACAATGAATTTGACCACTCTGCTAGCAGCTGACAGATGCTCATAGTGACACTGTTATAAAACATCACGGAAATTTTCAATTGATAAATACATAAAATGAAATATGTTGACGAACACAAAAGTGGACACTCAATTTTGCGACATTGAAAATGGCTCATTTATCATATTTTCGACAATTCTAAAAACTGAGTAAAAGTTTGCATGTTATGTGTGCACCCATCACTAGCTGCAAGATTAATTTATTGAACTCCTATGGCAAATTTTCATGCATAGTGATATTTGTCTTGGAAATGTTAGAAAAATGTGAACTAGCAGGTGTGTGCACTCAATTTTGCGATGGACTGTATATGTGCAAGGGCAAGGTCTCGTTGGAAGAGCATGTCCATTACAACCCTCATGAATAACACTTGTTGGAAAATGCCGGGTTTGCTTTTCGATTTCGGTTACGGGCTGTATATCGTTCAAATTGGATGGATTTAAAATAATTGGTACTTGATTTGAATGCAGGAAAAATGCCCGGTTAAGCCTGCATACACCCGACGAAAATAGGAGACAAAGATTTATTTTCGCAATTTCCACTATTTCCGCGATTTCTGCAATTTCTGACTATCCTCGACAAGCAAAGCAGAGTCTAACCTTTATTAAGTGTGATGAATTTTTCAATACTGCTAGAAAGTGTATAAAATCATCAGCTTGAAAGTGTATAAAAGGACCAATTTTCGGAGGACAACCAAAGCATTTTTCTAGATACTTTATCGTACTGTTTTTGCTCGTACCTGATAGATTCTCCTGATGATTTTCCCGTCGCTTAAAGGATATTGAGCCATATTGATCCATAGACAAAGTTTTGCAAAATCATAAAGTTTGATTTGTTGCAAGCCAGGTTTTGTAGAATATTTGAGGGATTCGGATCCCGCAGAGCCTCTCTAAGTGGCCAGTATGGTCAAGAATCCTCAGAATGTCCTCCGCAGACCTATTTTTGGAAAATCATAAAGTTCTATGTGTCGCAAGCCAGATTTTATAGAATATTTGAATATGGCAACTTTTACGGAGGAACTCTGATCCCGCAGGGCCGCTTTAAGTGACCAGTGTGGTCAGAAGTCCTAAAAATGTCCTCCAAAGACAAAGTTTTGCAAAATCATGAAGTTTGAAAAGATTTGAATATGGACACTTTCTCAAAGGAACTCGGATCCTTAGTGGCCAGTATGGTCAAGAATCTTCAGAACGTCCTCCGCAGACCTATTTTTGCAAAATCATAAAGTTTGATATGTCGCAAGTCAGGTTTTGTAGAATATTTGAATATAGCTACTTTCCTGGAGTAACTCGAATCCCGCAGAGCCTCCCTAAGTGGCCAGTATAGACAAGAATCTTGAAAATTTCATCCGCAGACCTATTTTTGCAAAATCACAAGGTTTGATACGTCGCAAGCCAGATTTTGAATAAGATTTCAATAAGGCCACTTTCCTGGATGAACTCGATTCCCGGAGGGCCTTTCTAAGTAGCCAGTATGGTCAAGTACCTTCAGAATGTCCTCCGAAGACAAAATGTTGCATAATCATGAGATTTGATGTGTCGCAAGCCAGGTTTTGGAAAAGATTTAAATATGGTCACTTTCCTGGAGGAACACAAATCCCACAGGGCCGCTTTAAGTGACCAGTATGGTCAGAAGTCCTCAAAATGTCTTCCAATGACCCATTTTTGCCAAATCATAAAGTTTGATATGTCGCAAGCCAGATTTTGAATAAGATTTCAATAAGACCACTTTCCTGGATGAACTCGATTCCCGGAGGGCCTTTCTAAGTAGCCAGTATGGTCAAGTAACTTCAGAATGTCCTCCAGAGATAAAATTTTGCAAAATCATGAAATTTGATGTGTCGCAAGCCAGGTTTTGTAAAATATTTAAACAAGGCTTGCTTCATTTAGAATTGGAACAAACTTTTGCTCATATTGTGGCGCTCCTAGTGGACGGATTTGGAAGTTCTTTGCGCCCACGTGTCGGAAATTTTGTCAACTTCACGTATGTATTTTTGACATTCCACAAATCGACTGTACTTTGTAAACAATCAACATAAAAGCCGAAAGAAGGGAAAAAAATGTGCACAGTTATTTGGAAAATCCATTGTGGTCTGCATCTTGGCTAGCTAAACAGCTGAAATTGCCCAGAAATACCGTATGACGCGTTATCAAACGGTATAAGGAAACATTGACGACGATTCGGAAGCCTCAAGCCAATCGTCGGAGTGGAATTGTCGATCGGAAACTGCGTGGTAAAATTTTGAAGACGATTAAGAGGAATCCCAATCTGTCGGACCGTGATTTGGCCAGAAAATTCGGTGCTGCCCATAGTACCGTGAGGAGAACTCGACTCCGGGAAGGAATCAAGTCGTATCGAGCTAGCAAACAGCCAAATCGGACCATAAAACAGAATAGTGTGGCCAAAATCCGTGCTCGGAAGCTATACGACCAGGTGCTGACCAAGTTCGACGGGTGTCTTCTGATGGACGATGAAACCTATGTCAAGGCTGACTTCGGGCAAATCCCAGGTCAAAAATTTTACTTGGCAACGGCTTGGGGGATGTTCCAGCCAAATTTAAATTTGTTTTTGCCGACAAATTTGAACGAAAATTCATGATTTGGCAGGGCATTTGCAGCTGTGGCAAAAAAACGAAAGTTTTCGTTACAAATAAGACAATGACGTCGGAACAATACCAAAAAGAGTGTCTCCAAAAACGAATTTTGCCGTTCATTCGATCCCACGACTATTCCGTAATGTTTTGGCCAGATTTGGCAAGCTGTCATTACAGCATAGTCGTTAAAGAATGGTATGCAGAGAAAGGGGTCCAGGTTGTTCCGAAAAACCTTAACCCTCCCAACTGCCCCCAGTTCCGCCCTATTGAGAAATACTGGCAATCATGAAGAGGAGACTCAAGGCAAATGGAAAGGTTGTCAAAGACATCAATCAGATGAAGACCTGGTGGAATAAGATAGCTAAAACGATGGACGAAGAAGGTGTGCGCCGCCTAATGAGCCGTGTTACATGAAAAACACGAGAATTCCTTCGAAATCGTGACGAATAATTTTATCCGTATTTTTTCTTAAAAGTATGAAGAAAACGCTACATTTGTGTATAAAAAGATCTTGAATTCAATAATAAATTACTGAAATACAGGCAATTGTTTTTGTTCCAATTCTATCTGAAGCAAGCTTTATGACCACTTTTCCGAGGAACTCGGATCCCACAGGGACTCTATAAATGGCAAGTATGATCAAGAATTCTCAGAATGTCCTCCGCAGACCTATTTTTGCAAAGTCATAAAGTTTGACATGTCGCAAGTCAGGTTATGGGTTGAATTTATATATGGTCACTTTTTCGGGGAAACTCGGATTTTGCAGGGCCTCTCTATGTGGCCAGTATGGTCAGAAATCCTCAAAATGGCATCCAAAGACAAAGTTTTGCAAAATCATGAAGTTTGATGTGTCGCAAGCCAGGTTTTGGAAAATATTTGAATACGGCCATTTTCCTGGAGGAACTCGGATCCCGCAGAGACTCCCTAAGTGGCCAGTATGGTCAAGAATCCTCAGAATTTCATCCCCAGACCTATTTATGCAAAATCATTAAGTTTGATATGGGAAGGTCCATTAATTATGTCACGCAGGAAGTGGAGAGGGGGGGTTTGGGAGAACATGACGATCCATACAAAAAAGTTTGAAGGTCCATACAAAAACGTGACAAGAAGAGGGGGAGGGGAGGGGTTATAAAAAGTCACTTTTTGCGTTACATAATTAATGGACGTTCCCTATGTCACAAGGTTTTGGAAAAGATTTGAATATGGCCACTTCCCCAGAGGAACTCGGATTCCACAGGGCCTTCCTATGTGACCAGTATGGTCAGACACCCTCAAAATATCTTCCGAAAGCAAAGTTTTGCAAAATCATGGGATTTGATGTGTCGCAAGCCAGGTTTTGGAAAAGATTTGAATATGGCCTCTTTCCCGGAGGAACTCTGATCCCGCAGAGCCTCCCTAAGTGGCCAGTATGGTCAAGAATCCTCAGAATGTCCTCCGCAGACCTAATTTTGAAAAATCATAATGTTTGCTATGCCGCAAGCCAGGTTTTCTAGAATATTTGAGTATGGCCAATTTCCTGGAGCAACTCGGATCCCGCAAGGCCTACCTATGTGGCCAGTATTGTCAGACATCTTCAGAATGTCCTCCGAAGGCAAATTTTTGCAAAATCATAAAGTTTGATATGTCGCAAGCCAGGTTTTGGCAAATATTGGAATATGGCCACTTTTCCGGAGAAACTCGGATACTACAAGGCCTCTTTAAGTGACCAGTATGGACAGAAATCCTCAGAATATCGTCTGATGACCTAGTTTGGCTAAATCATGAAGTTTGACGTACCGCATGCCATGTTTTGCATCTAAAAATCTTTTGTCCACTATTCCAGGACAGATACCAACCCCAGTACTCCCACTTTTTAATCCAAAACTATGGACATATTCGAAATAACCAGAGCAGGTCAACAAAATTGGACAATTTTTTGATCTCTTGCAAAAAACCGCATCAAAACCCGAAGGCTAAGGAATGGGTATAATTAATTTTGATTTGTTTTTTTTTCTATCTCATAGGGGTTAGGGACATACGTGTTAAGATCTCACTTCCTGGGCCATTTAGCTCCCACCCTCAATGCTATCGACCCGAGTACCCTAGTAGCACACATGTTGCCATTAAGTTGAGAAAACATAAATATGCCTTTGTTAGTCATAATCAAGTTGCTGCAACTAATTTTCGTGGTGTGCTACTTGGGTAATCCCCAAATGTTGATCTACCATACAACGATGGAGAGTTCCCTAAACGTGGGAGCATCCCCCGAGACCGACAACTCGCTACTCCTCTCAACCTCTCACTTCTGGGTGTTCCCGCCATTTTCGCATTTCACACACTTTCAATCACGACAAATTCTATAGACGACAGACGGTATCTGTCCCGCTGATGGCAAGCACCTTGCTTTGCAATGATCTGAATCATGGGCAGTCAAAAATCACGTGTTTCGGAGTCTCTTAGACGTCCGTGCACTCCAGCCGAAAGGCTGGCCCTCCGTGTCCACATCGATGCAAGTGTTGCCAGAAACAACCATAGCCAGACAGAAACTGCCTAAGGTAGAAGTGGAGAGGTACATGCTTCCTTTTCATCCAGATCGATAAATCCGGAATGAGCTGGAGCGTCCATCGACCGTTCTACCCCGTGTCCCATTCTCGCTGACTTTTGGCCATCGACTCCGCTCTGACCAGCTTCCGAACTTTTCTGATATTTCTCCGCTGACATCATTCATTGTCCTCCGCCAGATGGATGTCAATCGGGATTATTATGGCAATGCCACATACTGCCTCCGATGGAAGAGTTCTGTAGAAACTCAAGACTCGCATGACCATGAGTCTGAACGTACTGTTCAACTTCGCCTGGTTTCGCTTGGATCCCAGCGCTGTGATCCAGGCTGGATCTCCGTATTTCATTATCTCATTATCGATCTGTATCTCATTATCGCCAGTATATGCCACCTACTACTGCTAGATCCGTAGGTATTCGGCATGATTCTGGCTACCACAATGATGACCTTCACCACCTTCCCACAGGTATGGACTTCGACCGCCTTAGCCTGTCGTCCATTATCAGACTCAGAAACTTCAGCACGCGCTTTCAGACTATAGCACACCCTTCGATCATTTCTACTCGCTGTACCGCTTTGCAATTGCTGATCAACAGCACCTCCGTTTTGTGGTGGGCTAACTGCAGTTTCACCTCCCTGCATCCATTTGGTAACCATCATTTCCACTTCTTCCGGTATTTCGCCTATCACTGACAATACGATGTCATCTGCCAACGATCACTTCGCCTTTGAGCATCGATCGCCTTGCTGCTTCTGTTTGGAAGCTTTTACGAATGTCTCGAATACTGTCCGAATAGCGTCCACCGTAGACTTCTTGAAACCGAATTATATTCTCGGTCCTGATCTTCTCCAGGAGACATATACCTTGCTAGATCCAGAGACTTTTTGAGCTTCAGCAGCATCTTTAGTTTCAGTATTTTCCATCTGTCTGGGAAATGGCCTGCCCTTAAACGAGTCTGCAACACATCGCTTAACATGTTCGGAACTGCCTGAATCGCCACTTCCAAGCCACGTTAGGGATTCCATCCTGTCCGGTTACATTTGAGACTTGCCTGCCTTCAGCGTTTCTTCTTTCTTCCTCGTCGAACGGTGTACGTGGCAACGTCGTTGGATCGTGCATCGGGAAAAGTCTATCAACGATAACCTTCAGTGCCAAAGAGTGGCTTGACGAAGACCTCTGCCTTCCACTTCCGCTCGCAACTATTTATCCTTCGTATTGCGACAGGAATTCGCTGGCTGAAGCTATACCAGATCGGTAGAGTACAGTGTGTACACTTTTCACATACTCTCCAGTGAGTACACTTTTCACATACTCTCCAGTTCATATTTGTCATCAGTGATTACCTACCGAAAGTAACATCGATGGCGGATTCCCTGCGAAAAGTGCTGGCAGAACGTATGTTCGTTAGTGTGACTTCCAACATTGCTAGAGCTTTTAGCAGACTGCACCCTCTAGCTTTGAAAAATCTGTTGCCCCACTTCACAGCCCAAGCATTGAAATCTCCGCAGATGACGAGGGGTCTTCTTCCGATGAGATTCTTGGTCTTTGCATCCAGCATCTAGTAGAACTGCTACATGGTCCACCATGGGGATGCATAGCAGCTGCATTAAAAGATCCCGTTGATTTCGGCGATCACAAACCCTTCTTATGAACTGAACACTACTTCATGGATGGGGGATCTGCCGACCACTTGTATCCCAGCCATCAGCGCTCTATCCACAGAGAACAGACGTTCATCTTCGGTCTGCTACTTGTGTAAAACTTTAAACGGACATTTCAAATGTATGTCGTTATGCTCCTGGTAGGCGGCGCTGCAGTTGTGCGATAACTGTCATGTAAATGTTTATCAATAAAAAGCCTAGCACATAACCTAAAAAGTTTTGCTTGTTTTTCTTGGCATTTGCTTTTTATACCGGCTGCCCATATTAACTTTTACACACGTTTTTCAAGAAGAGGTCAATGTCTGTTCTCTATCTGCTACCCAGTTTCCGTTATCGGGAGGAACACGGTACGGTTCCACAATGGTTGCGACATCACACTTAGTTTCTATTGTTGTCTACCATAACAGTTGCTGTGCTATGTCGCAATAATTGAGATCTATTTGGGTTACCTCTACTACTGCCAACCTCCTGTCGCCTTTCTATGTAACAGGCATCTGAAGTCCACGGCCTCCTTTTATCAAAGCTTGCATCTCGGTTGTTTTGTGCAGTCTCTTGCAAAATGACCTTTCTCCCCGAATTTCCTGCACAGATCCGATCTGTTAAGACCTTTACAGATCCTCACTTAAAGTATCTATCCAATTCCTTTGCAACTCGATGGACGATTCTCAGTGGGCACACTGGCCACCCAAATTTCACTTGACCCGACTCCAACAGCTTGTTGACTGCTGTTGTCGGCAGGCGTATGGCCATCATCTGTGTACCACCGTACGCTTTCCTCAGCCGGATTGTCATTGGTGCATCTCCAATATCGCAGTTTCTCTTCATTACCCATCTCTGCTTTCCTTCGGTTGTGATCTAGTCAAGGTCCTTGCACAGTCTCCGGGGATAGAGTTCTAATTACCATCTGCTCACCAAGAGACTGTTCATCGAGTGTTCAACGCAGGCTGTGCTCTTTATGGCAGCAGCCTTCTTCAGCTCAAAGAGCAACTCACCTTTCTGGATGCGTCTGGTTTTCACCAAATTATCCCCTAGTTCCTTCAACTCCGGATCAGCTCTCAGTTCTGGAAGGAGTTCAGCGTTCCACTTTTTACCTCGACAATCAGAGCGTCACCATTACTTCGCTCTAGACGAGGCCAAGGAATCTGCTTCCTCTGGTCTATTGAAGTTTTCACTTGCCACTGGGTTTTCTTCCTTTTATCTTTCTGATTGCTGGCAGTGCGCCGTGTACTGCCTTCTTCTTTCCCCTCAACATGTTTGTGCTTTTTCCGCTCCTACTCCTGTTCTCTTGGTGTATCCCTTTTTCTTTTAACCGAGTGTGGATTCTGGGGTACCATTGGCATCTTCAGTGCCCCATAGCCTTTTCGGCAACCTCTGCTATCATCCTTTATACGTTCTCCCACCTCCTGAACTCGCGAAAGGGAGGGTTCGTTAAGACCCTAGATGCGTCCTAGCACAAAAATGAAGTTCTGTCTGTCTGTCTGAACCATATAGAATCGGAATCTACGGAACCGATTGGCGTGAAATTGTGTATGAATGGGTTTTTGGGGCCTAGAAAGGTTCTTATGACCCCTCCCTTCTCTGGAAGGGATAATTCTAGAAATAATTAAGCAAATAGAACCAAATTTAGACGGTGAAGGTTTTCGAAGACATAAAATGTTTCAATAGTGATGAAAGATCCCTCCTGCCTATGAAAGGGGGGCTTCAATGAAATACAATTTTCTACATAACTCGAGAACTATTCAAGAAAACGGTACCAAATACGGCAAGTGGAGGTTTTTGAAGTTCTACATTATTTTTATGGAGACTAAAGACCCCTCTCATTTTTTAAAGGGGGGAGGGGTGTTATACATATGAAACACAAACTTATGCTTAATTCGGGAACTAATGAAGCAAATGGAACCAAACTTGGCAGGTGTACGTGTTTTAAGCCAAAAAATGTATTCTAGTGGTTTGAAACCCCTCCTTCATTAAGAAGGGAGGGCTTTCATAGAAATGTAATCCAATTTTATGTATAACTCGAGAACAAATCAAGCAAATGGAACCAAATTTGTCATGTGGAAGTTTTTGGAGGCAAGACATATTTCTATGGAGGTTTTATACCCCCCCCCCCCTAATTTAGGAGGAAGGCAAGCTCTCACACAAATGAAGCACACATTTCTGTATATCTCGAGAACTATTTAAGCAAATGAAACCACTTTTGGCAAGTGGGGGTTTTGGAAGCAGGATTTATATATACGCAAAAACGAATTTCTGTCTATCTGTCTGTCTGAACCTTATAGACTCGAAAACTACTGAACCAATCGGCGTGAAATTTTGTATGGAGGGTTTTTTGGGACCGGGGAAGGTTCTTATGATAGTAAGAGACCTCTCTCGTCACTGAAAAAGGGGAGGCGGCTCTTATGCAAATAAAACACACATTTCTGCATAACTCGAGAACTAATCGAGCAAATGAAACAAAATAAAGCATGTGAGAGCTTTTGGAGGCAAGAAATGTTTCTATGGTAGTTTGAGACCCTTTTCATATCAGGAAACGATAACTCTTATTCAAATGAAACAGATTTTTTTTTTGCATAACTCGAGAACTAATCAAACAAATGTAACCAAAGTTGGAATACAGGAGTTTTTGAAGGCGAGAAGTTATTCTACGGTGGTTTGACACCCCTCCGCCTTCTGGAAGGAAGGGCTTTCATACAAATGAAACAGAAATTTCTGCATAACTCGGGAACTGATCAAGAAAATTAAACCAAATATGGCATGTGGAGGATTTACAAGGCAAGACATTATTCTATGGTGGTTCGAGACCCCTCCCTTTTTTTGAAGGAGGGGGGGGGCTCTCATACAAATGAAACACAAATTTTAACCAAACGTGAGAATTATTCCTACAGTTATGAAAATTTGTATGTAGTGGTGTTTGGGGCCGGAGAAAGTTCTTATGATGGTTCGAGACTCCTTCCCCGTGTAGAAGGGGAGGCTTCCATACAAATGAAACACAAACTTCTGCATAACTCAAGAACTAATCAAGCAATTGGAACCAAATTTGGCATGTGGGGATTTTTGCAGGCAGGATTTTTTTATGGTGGTTTGAGACCTCTAAACTCTCTTGAGGGGGGATGCACTCATACAAATGAAACAGAAATTTAAACCAAACATGAGAATTATCCGTGCAACTAAAACACAAATGTGTATTTCTCGGGTAAGAAGCATGTTCTGATAGAAGTTTGAACCTCTTTTTAGCTAAGAATGGGGGTTGCTTTAATTACTCTTAGTGGTACATTATGCACAAGATGTTCATCTAATTTTATGCAATAGAGAACTACATTCAAACTGGCAGGATTCAACGTAGTTTGAAGATTTATGTTTTGTCTATGAAATGCCGTTACAAATTGTGAATTATTTATAAGATTTCACGGAGATGCGCAATAGAGATTTTCAAATATAAGTATCGATTCAAACTAATAGTAAGGATTCAGATGAGGCCACTCATTAAATGACGATTGTAGGATTAGTATAAATTAGAGTTTGATGCTAGTTTGATTAGAGTGATGCTTCTATTGATTTGAAAGCTCATCTGTTCTGTACCAACCGGAGGAGGCTTGGTCCTTTACCCAAAAATTTTATTATTTTCAATCCACTCAACCAATCGCAATGGTCTGTGATATGTGGGCATAATAGTTAAGAGACAACGCAATGTCTTCCAAATTTGGCAGATCAACAGCCAATTGGTTGGTAACCTCATAGCAAGATGATGAAAAGCAGACCAGAAGGTACGATGAGGCCTAGTATGAAATTTGTTAAAAAGTTAAAAGTCAGATTTTTTCTGACACATATTATACATATTTAAAAGATTTCCATCTCTCTTTGCACGCTGTATTGACACAAGAATATTAAAGCGCAAGGAGTTTTTGTACTGCATACCCTTCATGCTTCTTTAAGCTTATTACTTGTTTTGTGGAATATCTCATCCAGCACAATATTTCCAAAGCATTATTCACAGACACGATTATTTTTTAGTGATAATCAATGAAAAGCACAAGTTGTTCAGGTTGCACCTCTCAAATAACAATTTTGATTTTATGAGCGTTCTGAAGACCATGATTCAGCCTTTGAATGTGCTTTAAAACCACAATAAAACTTTAATTGTTACTTGGGCCTTTTGATGTTACAAAATTATCAACTTTCAAACCGCAAAAAGTAACAACTGATGAACGAGAACGACTATTACTGCAGGAAATATTAATCCCTCGCTAAAGTGCTAACCTCGAAATAAAGCTGCTCCTCTTAGGATTCTCACTCCTCTTGGAAATCATCGAATACCCTCGTAGATCCAAGCGCTATAAATACCCCTTTTTATCACCCGATTAGATTGGCAAGGCAGACTAATTTGCTGAAATTCATTTCCAAGTATATTTAAACGCCCCAACCCTTTATAGAAGGGGAAGCCACAAAATACACTCGTCTTGTGCTCATCATTTTTCCATTCATTTGATTGATTTTCCAGTTCTGTGATTATTTCGCTTTTGTTGTTTGAAAGATAAAATTATTACACCGAGGAAATGGGGCTCGAAAGGAAGATTGACGCTGATGGGAGCAAGCTTTCTCCCTCTCCTAAGCGGCTGATCTTTTCGTTGGGGGAAAACGTGGGTAGGTACGGTTGAAGCCAGTCTCCGCATGTTTGGCCCAGCAAAAGATGGAAATTTCAAGATAACAACCAGGCTAAGAGGAGGAAGTAAGCCGTTTCTTTCCAGCAAGCTTCAAGTGAAACGCATGATTAGTTTGCAATAAACTCGAATTTATTGCTGCAGAAGCGATAAGACTTGATTTTGATGGGGAAAAAATCTAGTGAACTGAACTTGTTCCTAGCATGAAGAAAAATTGAGTCGTTTGATTTATTTTGCGTATACATAATATGGCAACTACCGTCTTACTTGATGATATCCCTATGCGTTCAAAGTCAAGTCAAGTTTCCTATAGATAAAGCGCCTTTATCTATAGGGAAATGAAGCAGAACAGCAAAAACTCTCCATCCCGTGTTTTTTCATAACATCCGTCTTCTTAGAAGCAAAAAAAAAAACAAAACATCTTTAAAAGCCACTCAATGGATTTACTTCAGAGAGAACTACTTACTGATGCCATGAGAATACTTTGAGACATCTTCATTCGAGTGATATTCGTAGTTCGCTGTTCCTTCGACGTTTCAATCCTTCAGACTGTCGGGATGTTGGCCACCTTCGGCGGAAAGGATGAATATGACATGCATAGCATCAACTAAACGAACGCTAGACCGGTCTTTTCGGATGCTGGCTGGCATCAAAGAGTCACCTCTTGACCTAGTTATGCCACCCAGAGCATGCGCCAGTCTAGTAGGATGCATATGAAAAGAATGCGTTCTTTATTCATGATTGGTTTTATTGTGACTCTCTTGACCTACTAAGACAAAACTACACTGCTGTGAAGCTTCTGGGTTTAACTTAGGGATGTATGGGGTAATAACCTGCTCGGGGTAATTTTTACTACTGGTACAAGTTGCTTGAATTTTTGTTTTATTTTTCAATTTTGATTATTAATGTTTTCTTATCCTTGTCACGAATAACTACAGGGTGCGGCAGAAAATAATGCGAAAATGTTCAAATTTGAGTATTGGGTTAATTCTTGTAGCTAGTGACTAATTTCTGTCGAAAGTGTATTTTTTTATGTTTACTTTCAAGTGCTGCATCCAAACATTCTATTTGTTTTATTGCAAATTCGTCAAAATGTCCGCGAAAGAAGTGATCACCAGTTTGTTACTCGCCCAGAAGAAGCCGAAAGAGATTGCCAAGGTAGTAGGGTGCCATTTGGCAACAGCTTACCGTATACAAATTTCTCGCAACCCTGTGCGTTCCATAAGAAAACTTTCAAAGGAAACCAATATTTCGAAGAAATCAGCGGAGAATCATCAAAGAAGACCTGCATCTTCCAGAGCCAGAGTGAAAGCCACTTGATTACGGACCGATCAAGAACTACGAGTGACCGTTCCAAGAGATTGCTTTCCTTGTTGAAGAAGGAAAAATGATAATCCTGTTCTCCGACGAAAGCTTTTCAGCAACGATGCTCTGGCGAACCGGTTCATGTCACCGCAGAAAATGGAGAACGTTCCGGAAAAAGTGAAATTCAAACCAAACATCCGGCTGGTGTCATGATGTTTGGCTTCGTGGCGTCCAACGGTTTGAAAATGCCACCTGTTTTCATAGATGCTGAGTTAAAATCAATACCGAAGTGTATATCGGTATTTCAAAGCGACCAAGTGCTTCCTAAACGTTGCCCTTCAGCAGGATGGAGCCGTGTCACACGTCCAATTGAACCCAATAATGGTTGAACGATAACATGAAGTTTTGGCCGAAGCATTTGTGGCCCCCTAGCAGTCCAGATCTTAATCCGTTGGATTCTTCGATTTGGGCATATGTCGAAGCACAAACCTGCAAAACATCACACCCTAGTGTGAAAACCCTGAAGTCAACCATAACGCCCTCATGGCAGTCAATGTCGGAAGACTACGTCCGAAAGGCGTCTGCTCGAGGATGTTATTAATAAAAATGGAAGATATTTGAATTGAATAAATTTGTTTAAAAGGACTTTATAAAGATGACTGCACTCGAAAATGTTGATATTATTGCTTGAATTAGTTGAAAATGGGATTTGAAAGAAATAGAACAAATTTTCGCATTATTTTCTGCCACACCCTGTACGAGTACCTATTTTAAATTAACGCACAATGGCTCCAAGGTTTGTGAATAGGGATATATTTCTATCAGGCAGATCGTGATTTCCGTCATATTGGAATCAGCAAGGGCCAGCAGATACTTATTTGTTATTGTAACTTGTTAGTATATACTTTACATCCAAGTCAAGGAAACACACTTTTTGGAATTATACATATTTGGATGGACTATTAACTAAACAGAACTACGTATCGATGTGACAGAGCCAAAAATGGAGCTTAAGAATTAGAATTTAGTAATTGAAGAGCATGAGCATGAGCATTATTGACCGCCCGAGGTTGCTACTCCGTTGTTGCCAGATCAACTGTTTTTGAGCAGAGAACCAACAGATTATGCTCGGGACTAACATACATCTTCAATGTGTAAAAACTGGTGATCCCATACTAAGGCAATACCGGCGTTGGCCCCGCCCGAATGCAGTTCAAGTAAGGAAAGGGTATGGGTATGGTGACGTGATACTCGCCTTATTGGAAGCCGCGGAGTGAACTGTACTTCCACGAGAAATCATTGGGATTTTGGATAACAGGATTAGGTGGCATCAAGGTTCGTTATGGTTAACGATAAACTGTCAAGTTGTAACCGGCAATTTCCGTTCCAATTGTAATTTTAAAGAATGTAAATACACAGATAAAGAGATACATTGAATTTTCTGCGTTATATAATGCACATAAAGGGAATGATAGACTTGCCAGAATATAATGGGATATTTCATGTAAATTTAAGCCAGATAACGCCTGAACCCAGCCTGTAGTATGAAAGATTGCCAATATTGTTGTATGGCACATGAAAAGTTGCAAACAATTTCGTTGTTTACGCCTCCTTTTGCTTGGATTTAAACGAGGAGATATTTTACACGCTCGTTAAAATTAATTATTTTTTTCTGTGTAGATAATTTAAAATAAGATTCAAAATAAGTTCAAAAATAGTTAAATTTTCCCCTGTCAAAACTTAAAAGCTACTATAACATAATTATTTACTATACACAACATGCATTTGAATGAAAACACCTTAAATAAATCATTAATCTAGCTTAGAAAATTTATATTAAAACTCCTAAGATAAATTTTGAATTTGAATTTGAATACGAAATATCTAAAACGCATAGGCTTGTACCACAGTAGATATCTACAACACCAATACTAACACAAATCTGTATGGTGTCAACAACGCAATCTATGGAAAAACTGTCCCAAAAGAGGGGGCTACTGGAAAACTCTGGTTGGGAAACTCGTCCACTTTCGCACGAACCATAGGCCTCATCAGTTCTTAGTTCCATTACCAAAAGTTCTCAAAAGTAAAGTGAGGAGAAAATACCACGGGTATTAAATTCATGAAAATCCGCAGTGCGAGAAAGCGCGTAGTGAGCGAAGTTCTTCCCAGGTAATTATCGCCGCTTTTACCCAATACCAGTTGCCAGTAGCCAACTATTCCCTAATTTGTACCATGTGGATTCATTTTTATCAACGCAGAACCCCGATCGCAGTGGGACCGCTGTGCCGCTGCGGATTTATTATTTATTTGATAAAGCCACATTTAGGCGATCACCGCCGCATCTATTTTTCGAATACTCCCGCCCGGAGTTGGTTGCTGCCACGTGAGGAAAGAAAAGCAGAACGGCCGCACCATACATTTGGGCCCTACACTTTACACCTCACACACAAAATTCGTAAGTAAATTAATAAAACAACTGTATATATTAGGTTAGGAAAAAATAGGTTCAGGAGTTAGATTTAGGTTAAAAATATATATTTTCTAAGTTATGAATTCCCGTAAAATTGAGTTAAAATTGAATTGTTGTAAATAGTAGGTTAATAAATTTTCTAATTTGCATATACCCTGAGAACAATAGTGGCTTTTCTCTAAGGTACAGAATAGTCCTTCTAACCGCCGAAAAGTTAACTATCAAAGTGAAATATCTAAAGATTAGTACCGATTTCCGATTTGAACCGATTTAAACCAACTGTAAGGATGCTATTGGGGCCACTCACAAAATGTGATACTGGTTTTTCATTGAGAAACTATGAGATGTTTAAAAATGCTAGAAAGCCAATTTGGATTGATTTAATCTACACAGATAAAAAGAAACATTGAATTTTCTGCGTTTCTATTGCACATAAAGGGAATGCTAGATTTGTCAGAAAATAATGATATATTTCATGTAAATTTAAGCCAGATAACGCCTGAATCCAGCCTGTTGTATGAAAGATTGCCAATATTGTTGTATGGAACATGAAAAGTTGCAAACAATTTCGTTGTTTAAGTCTCCCTTAGCTTGGATTTAAACGAGAGGATATTTTACACGCTTGTTAAAATTAATTATTTTTTTCTGTGTAACAGTAAGAAAACTATTAGGGCCACTCACAGAGTGTGATAGTGGTATTTCATTAGGAAAACAAGGCAATTCATCTCAACGCCTGAAAGCAAACTTGGCCGATCTTCACCAACATTACGGATGCCGTTCGAGTCACTTACGAAACATAACAGTGGTTTATTTGTTCCAAGATAGGGTGGCCCGACGAGCATGGCGAACGAATAATTTGGATCACAACTAATTATGTACCTCACCACCGACCCATCTTAAAGGGCGAACCACGACTTCTCATCGAAACTTTATAAACTATTTGAAGAGCAAAGACAAAGACGTAGCTCATGTTTGTTAATAGTCGGGGAACGTAAAGAAAGATTTCATGTAAAATTATGTCTCTTGAAACGGAATTCGACGAAAGATGTGTTTGATTGAATTTATTTTCTCATCTCTTTCGTCTCATTCATATGTGCTAAAGGACGCTTGCATGTGTCGGTCTCAGCGGACAGAAATTTACATGACATTTTGGTAGTGTGTATGTTTTGGGTGTAACTTTTTATCGCGTGGGTAAAAATGAAACCGATATATTGGATAATACTAGTTAAAATGTGTGTTATGTTTACTGTGTGCAAAATTTTATTGGCGATCTGTCAAGTAGTTTTCAAGTTGCATTCAAACTAAGAAGAGCCACGCCAGCAAATCTTGGCGCGGATGACCGACAATCCCGGTCAGCCACACAGATGGATCAGCAAAAGGCTTGGAATCCACCATTCCACCGTGTCCCGCGTTGTGAAGATGTTCCAGAAAACGAAGACCATCAAGCGGCGCGCTGGAAGCGGCCGAAATCCGAAAACGGAATACCCAGAGAAGTTGCGGAAGATAAGGCAGTACCAAAAAGGTTAATTCGTCGAAGTGGCTCGTCCAGCAGACCATGAAGCGGGCTGCGCTACGTGTTTTTAAGGTCAGGAAGGCGCCAAGCCGGACTGACAAGCAAAACACGGTGGCCAAATTGCGTGCGCGGAAGCTGTACCGTAAGCGGCTAGTCAAGCCAGGCTGAATCGTCATGCAGGACGAGACATATATCAACGCGGACACCAAACAAATCCCCAGCCCCGAGTTTTTTGTCGGTACGTCCCGGCATGGAGGTTCCGGGAAACGTTCCGGGAAGAGAAAGATGGACAAACCCTGCAAAGAAATATCTGTGTGTGGCAGGTGATCCATGGGCGTGCGACGGTACCGTGTTAGCCGTTCGTTGCGAACCGGCACCATAAACGGGCAGCTTTATCGAGAGGAAACGCTTTGCAGTAAGCGCTGCACGCGCCTCCTTCCGTGCTCACACCGTGGTCCATAACGCTGTTCTGGCCGGGATCCGCCGATCAGCGTGCCATTACGCCAAACCTGTCGTAATGGATTGGTACGTTGTCGAAGCAAAGCACATGCTGCCACACCAATGCCAGAACTTCGTCCGATCGGTAAGTTTTGGGGCGACAATGGCACAGCAGAAGTTGGTACACGGTGAAAACATTCAAAACCGATTGCGTAGTGGAAGAAACCAGAGAATTTCAGGTAAGGGAAGATGGGAAAAGCCCTGGCCCGAGCATCCTCGCGAGATAGCACGGGAGAAGCGCAACGAGCATCAGCATAGTATTTAATTCTCGAAACTCGGTGAGAAGCACCCGAACCGAAAGACTTTTTGGTGATCATTTTTGTGTGTCTCTATTTTTTCAGAGTCCAGCCTTTGCTTTCAAACAATTTTCGGCGTCGAGGCAGGTCTACGCCACGTAATGCGAGCCACTTTGATTGCAGAACGCGACATATCTTGAATTCTGTGTACTTTATGTACAAGATTTTTTTCAACACACATGTTGCCCGAAATCATGAACGAAACGTCTTCTATTTAAATCGATGCGGTAGTTATCGTCCGATCTGAAAAGTCAAAGCTTGGAAAAATCTGTGGAGGAACGGACTGAGATATCAACGCCCAAAATATGGTCATCCACTTTTCGTGACGGTTGCAATCTGATTTTTCTAAATCGTACCCTCGATATAGGAAACAAACTACGAAATGATGAGAGGATGATGATGATAGATGATGATGATGATGATGATGATGATGATGACGATGACGATGAGGATGATGATGATGATGACAGATAGATGATGATGATGATGATGATGATGATGATGATGATGATGCATGATGGTCCCGCCACTTATTTCCAGAGGTTCGAGCAGACGATATATCTATTAGGTAACTTAACGAAAAACAATTTAATCCAGTTATGCAAAAACAACCGATTTACATCCACAAATGTAAACTTGCTCAAAAACCAATCACACACACAAAACTACTGGAGCTGTGTGCCAAATTGCACATCGACCGTTGATTCCGGTTCTTCACAGGACATTTTCCAACGCAATGTTGAACAACAGGAATGAAAGTCCATCAGCTTGTCGTAGTGGGCGAACGAGAATAACAACGTGGCCGATTTGCGATTCTGATTCACACATCGATGATTCCATGTGTTTACCGAAGATTATACTCGAAAAAAAATTGATTCTTTCTTTTGAGTACAACTTTTTACTGCATCTGTAAAAATTGATAAAATGTTGAATAAAACAAGTTTCAGCCTGTTCATAGACCATGTAGACTCATTTTTGAAAATCTCAGAAACCCCCTTCCCCCGCGAAGGCTTTTCTCCATCATTTTGTTTGAAATTTTGTATGGAGCGTAGACCTTGGTCGTACCACCTGCCCTCCTCCCAGAAAGTCCACGTGGTCAATGAACAGCCTCATTAGAGTAATATCTTGTTTACATGTGTCTCATCACAATCTGTCAAATAATTATCAAGATAGCTTCAAACAAGAAGCGTGCTTCGACCTAGATACCTGAGACACAGTCTTGGTCCAGGCCAGTTCCACAGGTGGATTGCAAAACTGTTGGGAATTGGCAATCCTACCGTGTCCTGTGTGGGAAATCCTTCAAGGAGACATAGACGACCCAGCGACGAGCTGGGAGCGGAGGAAAAGCGAAGACGAGCGCAAGGAAAATGAGAGATTACTTCAAGCGCAATCCGAGCCATTCGATTCGGGACGTGGCCAAAAAGGTCAATTCTTCTGTCTGGTTCGTCCAGCAGACATTTAAGCGGCCAGATTTCATGTCTACAAGGTAAGGTAGGTGCCTATCCGAACCGATAAACAGAATACGGGAGCCAAATTCCGCGCCAGACAACTGTACTGTCTCATAACATCGTTATGAACGACGAGACGTAGCATTGCAAGGGTCGCCAAGCAGATCCCAGGCCTGCAGGTTTTCGTCGGCAAGTTCCTCCTAGATGTTCCCGAGATGTTCCGGAAGAAAAAGATCAACAAATATGCCGAAAAGTACTTAGTAAGGAATGCGGTATGTGGGTGTGGTGAATTCAGCAAGCCGTACAAAACAATCTGCACCATCAACGGCCAAATATATAAAGAAGAATGCCTCCAGAAGCGCCTGCTGCCCTAACTCGGGTCCCACGAAGGTAACACTTTGTTTTGGAAGGATCTGATATCATGTCATTACGCAAAACCAATGATGGAGTGGTACGAAGCCAACGATGTTGTTTTTGTGCTGAAGGAGGCATATCCACCAAACTCGCCAGAACTTCACCCAATGGAAAAATTCTGGGCGATTATGAAGGACATACTCCGGAACACAGGGAAATTCTTCATAAACGATAAAAATTTGAAAAAAGAGTAGATGAAAATGTGTGAGCAAGATGGCACAAGTGTTGCACAAGATTTGATGCGGAAATTCTGCCTAGGAGAGGTGAACCAATTTTGCAAAACATAGGGGCTGTTCATAAACTTCTTAAACCACGTAGACTTTTCTGACCACTGGGTTTCGACCATAGTCTACGCTCCAAACAAAATTTCAAAAATAGTATGGAGAAAAAGTCTACAAGGGGGAGCGGTGCTCTGAGGTATTCAAAAATGAGTATACTTGGTTTATGAACAGCCACATAGCTAATATGTGTTTATTTATTCCCTGATAGTTTTAAAAATAACAAACTAAAAATTATTTTTTCTTGATCATTTTCTGTTGCTTTTCTTTCGAGTACAATCTTTATACTGGAGGCTGTACTGGAAGTAGGTGCTATGAATGCCATATTCTTGGAGGGGGTGAATTTAATGAGTCTAAGGCCGTTGTCGTTTGTCCATGAGTGCTAAACTATCCAATATTCGGTCTAAATTCGTCGTCCTAGCCGTCGTCCTAGTCGCCTCTTATGATGTTAACGTCTTGACTTGGGCAGCGGTCGTATTCAAATTTAAGTAGCGGATGAAAAGTATCCTTATTATTGCAGGCTTTGCACGTTGCGTAAGTTTAATAACCGATCCCAATGCCTCTAACCGTAGCACCATTGATCCTTGCCAACACACCTCATGCAGTACTACGATGCCAAACTTGCGATCCTTCACTATATCGGATAGTATACGGGTGCCTCTGAAAAAATTGAGGGATGTGTGGATCCACGTACCCAGTTTCTAATCGCTAGTCCTGTTTAGTCACTGCGGTATTCGCTGATTGTTCCGATCCTTATTGTGATGTTGACGTTCGTGTACTTGCTTGTTTTCCAGCTGACTTGCCTAGCGGAGCTGAGCGCCAACCGTCGAGCCTAACTAGAGGGCCACACAGATTGAATTTATAGTTCCATGCTGGCACATGGATGTTGATCCAGGCATACCTCTACTGCAGGTGTTAAGCCCCTTCTGGCATGAAGAACAGACGCTCGGATGTTGCATTTGCATTACCTTCCAAATACAGTACTAAATAGCTTGGTTTAAGCACTACTACTGTTGTTAATCGTTAGTGTAATTATAGTTATCGGAACATTTCTAGACAATTTTAAACGATTATTAGATTTTTTTCCATCTGTCAAGTTTAAGTTAAATAAAAAATAATTCGCGGATTGGTATACAGTCTGAGTTTATCCACTATAGAAAACAACATAATCAGAAACGAGACTTTTAAACTAATTTTATAAATATGATAATATCGATAAAGCTGCTGTGAAAACAACAGCATGTGCGGCAAGGCATCTAGGGAGAGAAGAGAATTAAATGATCTAAAATACTTTGGCACAATTACTCCGCTTGTAGAGAATCTAAAATATATGTCAATATAAAATATTAATAAAAAATATGCAAGTGTAAAGAATGTTTTCAAGGACTCTTTAAGAAAATTAACCGCTTATTCATTTTTAGGTAGAATTTCGACAAATTAAATTTCAAGCTTATTTTTCGATTCTGGACTTGCCGGCGTCGGTCCTACTCCGCTTTTCGCTACAAAATCAGCAGCAGCGACGACGACTGTCAGCTGCGAACGAGAATATTTTATCTCAGACAACTGTACATTTTTCGGATCTCAACCAAGAAATATGTACTTTATTGTTTCAATCTATTCCTACGCGATAAACTCACGGACATTGGATGAGAAGTAGATGTGAGCTTGAAGCAGATGCAAAAGTGCATATGCTATGTATGCTCAAGTGCAACTAGCATGGTTATTTTCGTCCTAGTATAGAAACATGAGACTTGGAAGAAGCAATTTGCTGATGAAAATTTACCAATGCAAAGAAAATGCCGCAGCGTAAAACATGTTTATTAATGAACAGTGGAACGGTCGATGGATGTCCCAGATTTTAACTCATAAAATGTCAACAAAGAGGAAAACCTTGCATTGCTGAAAATGGTGAAGGTTTCTAAGGAAGTGGAATGGAGTATTTATTTTCGTCATCATGAACTATTAGTTAAATCTATGAAGATGTAAAACTACTTAACCAATCAGTCTAAGGCCTGTGTGTCCCTTGCTGTACATAGAAGTCGTTCCATTGCACTCGGTCCATGGCCAGCTGTCGCCAGCCGCGCAGTCTGCGAAGTGTCCGCAAATCATCCTCCACCTGGTCGATCCACCTTGCGCGCTGCGCACCTCTTCGTCGTGTTCCAGTCGGATTATTGACGAGAACCATTTTTGCCGGGTTGTTATCCGACATTCTGCGACATGCCCGGCCCATCGTAATCGCCCGATCTTCGTGGTGTGGACGATTGTAGGTTCTCCTAGCAGCTGATGCAACTCATGGTTCATTCGCCTTCTCCACGATCCGTCTTCCATCTGCACTCGCGCCGTAGATGGTACGCAACAACACCTTCCGTTCGAAAACCCGGCGCGCGTTGGTCCTCTGCTAGATGTAAAACTAGTATTGTAGAAATAGAATAAAAAGTTCTGTTTTGTTCCTTTGAAATAGTTGCCAACAACTTGCATGGTGAAGTGAAATATATAGTCGTCCAATAATGTCACAACGTAATGAATATTTCAGATTATTGTACTGCGTTGATTCTGGCTTTGAAAGTGGTCGCGCAAAATATAATCTCCATTCTGTTAAGTTGATAACAGAGATGTTTCTAAAAATTATACCCTGCATCTTTTAAAATACATACACGAATAATTATACACAGGGGAAAATTGTCAGTTTCTTCAATTTCATGCCAAAGCTAAACACGTTTTAATGCTTTTTTCTGATTGAACGTTCCAAGCGTCAATAGGAAAATACATGGCCCACAAACACTCACTGGGAAACGGAGTTCCTCAGAGTACCGTGCTGTCCTTAACGATTCTTGTTGTTTTTTGTTGCAATGTAACCTATCTTCCGAATAATAAAGAGTGGAGGCAACATACTGTTGTATGCGGACGACATTATTTTCGTAGCTCGAGGAGCAAAAAGCGAAGTATTATACCTCTATCTCCAGGCACGCCTTCAAGGCGGCATGGTCAAATGGGTCAAGAGTGTAGGTTTAGCTTTGTCCGCAAAAAAGTCGCACATATTTTGTATTGTAGCCCGAACGCACGCCAAGCACCAGCATGATATTACCATCTATCAATTCCCGTCCCAAAGTCCAACCGATTGAGAATCCTGGGTGTAGCGCCGATAGCACATTAATGATCAAACCCAACTGCCAAACGGTAAAAAACAAGCGAGTCTCGATTAAGAATTTTGCAGATCATTGATGCCAAACTTTCACGCAGCACTCGGACAACTCTATTGCAGGTTGATTCGGCCCTAATCAGCGCAAAATTCATTCATGCAATTGGGCTTGTTATCCAATGAGGACCGACATTTACAACAAAATGAACCGAAACCTTTTTTGAACAACTACTACTACTTAAGCTTGCTCGCGAGAAAAGCTTGGACACCCCTAAATACGTATATCTCTGGAAATACTTCATCAACGCGTCTGCAGAAATATGACTGCTCGACGTATGTCTGTTCATTGCATCAAATATTTTTTCGTGAACTACAAGCTTTAAGATCGAATATGGCGTCGAAAGAAGAGCAAGTGCGGTTGCAATGAAAATCCGGATCTGTCAGTAAGAAAACTTGAAAAAACTTGATTTCCTGCAAGCACTGTCCATAACGTTCTTCAAATCTTTCAATACTCGTTTCGAACAGCCAAGAAGGCTGGGAGCGAAAAAAACGGATCTACGGAATCACCAGAAGGGACGCGAAGGTGAAGCAAATATTTCAGAAGAGACCAAAGCTTTCGGTACGTGCACTGTGGCTAGAAAAATAAAAATATCCACAACTTTCGTGTATACTTCCAAGCACCAGCAAGGTATGAAGTCGTTCAAGGTCAACACTGTATCGAACCGTAATGATAAACAGAGTGTTACGGTTTAAACCAGGGCTTGCAAGTTGAACGGAGAATATTTGACGAAGTTTTCTGCATGATAATGGAAGATGAAACTTATGTGCTGGAAGACTTTCCCGGAAGGTCTTATTATACTGCCATGCAACGCAACAGCGTAGAAGAGCATTTTAGGACAAAAAAAAGGCCAAGTTTTCCAAAATAATATTTTGGTTTGGCAGGCAAGCCAGTGCGGGTCTGATCTACACCACTACTGCTCTACCTACTACTACTACTAACATACTACACACACACACACACACATACACACATCTTACACACATATTACACTATCTATTATTGGCTATTATTATTATTATCACACCATACACACATACTATTATTATTATATATATTATACTACATATTATTATTTATTGCTATTATTACTATTATTATTACTATTATCATATTACTCTATTTATTATTATTATTATTATTATTATTATTATTATTATTATTATTATTAATATTATTATTATATTATTATTATTAATATTATTATTATTATTATTATTATTATTATTATTATTATTATTATTATTATTATTACTATTAATATTACTATTACAATTATTATTAGATAATATTAATATTATTATTACTACTACTACTACTACTATTATTATTATTATTATTACTACTAACTACTGATATCACATATTATTATCTATTATTACTACTATTATTACTATTACTATTACTATCTACTACTATTATTACTACTACTACTACTACTACTATTACTTACTACTACTACTACTACTACTACTACTACTACTACTACTACTACTACTGAGTTCGTCATTGCACACTGAGTTAGTCATTGCACACTGAGCGTTTGACTATCATCTGTTGTTGGTTTACTTGTTTGCACGGTTTAAATCTTCGATTCCAAAATCACCACCTCCAAGAATATGGCTATAAGTAGTTTCTACTTCCAGCACAACCTCCCTTTTCGGTACACCTAGATATCCTCACAGCATACCGAATCACCAATCGACCATGGAAGGCAGTCCTAGTATAATATCGACGTCAGGACCTATCACGGCACAATCGATTTGGACCATTACCTGGTCCATTAAACATTATATGGTCAAAATGGGCCAAAGACTTTCCATTGTAAGTTACATTTAGTACCAATGCCCAGTCCGGAAAACAATCTGGAACGGCTGAACCTACCCAAAGTCACAACTTAGTTATTACGTGCAAAGCCTAGAAGCAGCCTAGAAGGATGCAGCGTGGACGATAATGCTTGATTGCAATGATTTGACAGCAAACTCATCTTTTCCGGGATAAGAAGTGCCGTCTGGAGGAGTTGAAGTTTGAAGAAATGGAGTAGCTGTGTTGTTCTTAAGCAATGCGAAGGTTCTACTAAAGGGCGATACGGTCAAAATTTGGTCAATATCAACTTGACGTATTTCTTTCAATTTTGCATTTAAAAAACCTGAACACCCCTCATTTTGAAGGTGTTTGTGTGTAGAATGTTGCTCCTATTTTGATTTTGGAATTCACTCTTCAGTTGTCAAAATGCCGTCCAAGCAAGAAGAGCAGCGTATCAAAATTTTGCTCGCGCATCGCGAAAATCCGAGCTACTCGCACGCAAAGTTGGCAAAATCGCTAAAAGTTGCCAAATCAATCGTTACAAATGTAATTAAAGTGTTTGGGGAACGTTTGTCGACAGCCAGGAAGTCTGGATCGGGGAAATCGAAAACCGGAAGCCGCTGAGACGACAAAGAGAGTTGCCGGTAGTTTCAAGCGAAACCCTAACCTATCTCTCCGAGATGCCGCAAATAAGCTGGGTGTATCGTCTACAACCGTGCATCAGAGCCAAAAAACGAGCCGGACTATCGACTTACAAGAAGGTAGTGACTCCAAATCGCGATGATAAACAAAATACGACGGCCAAAGCGCGATCCCGGAGGCTGTACACGACGATGCTGACGAAGTTTGACTGCGTGGTAATGGACGACGAAACCTACGTCAAAGCCGACTACAAGCAGCTTCCGGGACAGGAGTTTTATACGGCAAAAGGAAGGGAAAGGTAGCAGATATTTTCAAGCACACGAAACTGTCAAAGTTCGCAAAGAAATATCTGGTTTGGCAAGCCATCTGTACCTGTGGCTTGCAAAGCAGCATTTTCATAGCTTCCGGGACTGTCAACCAAGAAATTTACGTGAAAGAGTGTTTGAATAAACGTCTGCTGCCTTTCCTGAAGAAACACGGTTGTTCCGTACTGTTTTGGCCGGATTTGGCATCTTGCCATTACGGTAAAAAGGCCATGGAGTGGTACGCCGCCAACAACGTGCAAGTGGTTCCCAAGGACAAGAACCCTCCCAACACGCCAGAGCTCCACCCAATTGAGAAATACTGGGCTATTGTCAAGCGGAACCTAAAGAAGACCAAAAAAACTGCTAAGGACGAGCAGCAGTTCAAGGCAAACTGGCTTTCTGCGGCGAAGAAGGTGGACAAGGTGGCTGTACAAAATCTGATGGCAGGGGTCAAGCGTAAGGCCCGGCAATTCGGATTTGGAAAAGCGGAAGCCTAACTGAATATTTTTCCTGAATTTTATACTAATTGAACTTGAAAAAGAAATTTAATTTGATTTTTTAAATAAACGATTTCACCGATTTACACGCGTTTTCCCTTGACCAAATTTTGACCGTATCACCCTTTAGGCACTCAACGCATCCCGCAAAAGCTTCGTGCCGCGAACCGAAATGTGTCGGGATATGATTGAAGGTATCTTGAAGGATGAACGTGAGGTGATCGAAAGGATGGAGCGATTATACGACAAATCAGAATTGAAAAAACTTTAGTATTTTAGATTAGGCTGAAACTTCGTAAACGTGTTCGGAATAACAGTATAAATGTTTTGCCATGAGGATCGGTCGTTTCGATTCGAGAGTAACTTTTGAAAAGGGCTTATGTGTTTTTGATACAACAGTTTTAGGAAAACCGTAAATCGGAAATCGGAAGTTTTAGAGACAAATTGTTTGAGAAAAATTGTAGGGCATCGAAATGTTCATGATAAACATATACACCGAAAAAACAATTACATGAAAAAATCATAATTAAAACTTACAACTCTGATTCTCAAAACACGCTGTGTTTTTAATATTTTTTTTTTTCGATTGCATAATTTGGGGACAAAAATTGCTTAAGAGGTAAAAACTGCATGGTCAAAACAATATTTAAAAAAGTTTTCCTAACAGCAACTTTCAAAAGATTTTCATAAAGTTAATTTTACTACTTTTAAATGCCAAAATATGATTTTACATCGAATTTATAAACGAGATGTACATAGTAGTTATCTCCCTAAAGGTAATCGTTTTGAATTTAATTTCATGAGTGGCTAAAAACTTAATAAACACACCCTTTTCATACGTTATTCGGGATGGTGCATCACCAAAACTATGTTTGTTTCAACAAACATGGATAATCCAACAACTTTAGGTTGAATTTTCACACCATTGGACTTGTAATTTGAAAATTTAAGAAGATTACTTCATCATTTTCGTTATAAGTCCAACGATGGTTTGGTCGATTTAATTAGTAAACCTAAATAGTTGTTTTGATGTGACTCTTAGTTATATGCACACAATAATGTGAAAAAGGAACTTCCATACGAAACATATAATTGCACACTTTGGACGGTTCAAGTAACGACTGTTCCAGAAAGTATAAGCACACCTTATATTAACGGTCACTTTGAAAATAATGAAATGTATTGCCGGCGTCGGTGGGGTAGTGGTAAGCGTGACTGCTACTGGCACCCCCGTGGGTCTGGGTTCAATCCCAGTCGACGTCGTTGGTTTTTCTGAGGCGAAAAAATCTTGGTCACGTCTTCCTTCGGAAGGGAAGTAAAGCCGTTGGTCCCAGTTCATAGACATGAGTCGTTAGGTAGGGTCCAGGTGGTGGAGTCGTCTCCCTGACGTCGGTGATTGTCACCATATGAGGAAATAGGCCGACGGAAAATAAATAAGTAAAAAAAATGAAATATTTCAACATGTTTTGGCTGCGTCCTTTTGTTTGCACAGTTCTGAATGACATAACATCAAAAAAGTGCTCAGGTTTGTGTTACCTATCAAAATGCACGGTCTTACTCCGGAACAACGAAAAAGTATCGTGCACAAATGGTGCACTGTGAGCGGACTCTCCTTGAGAAAATTGGCCAAGGAAGAGGGTGTAAGCGTCGGAGCGGTACGATCTGCGATTCGAAAATATAGAGAACAGTGTACGTTTGAAGATGCGCCGAAGAGTGGTCGGAAATCCGGTCCTGTTAGTCCGGATATCGATAAAAAGATCAGGGATGCCTACAAGCGAAAACCAGCGACTTCCGTTCGGGATGTTGCGAAAAAACTAGGGACCTCGTCGAGTAACGTCATGCGTGCCAAAGAAAGACTTGGGCTAAAAACATACCGGAAGCAGAAAAAACCCAAAAGGAACCCAAAACAGGCCGCGTCCGTGAAACCACGGGCCCGCAAACTCTACGATTCGTTATTGTGTAGAAATTCTGGGTGTATAATAATGGACGATGAAACGTATGTGAAACTAGATTACAAAACGCTTCCCGGACCACAATTCTATACTGTAAGCGAAGACAAAGACATCCCCAAAACGGAGAAGGCAATTTTTACCGAAAAATTCGGTAAGAAGGTTATGGTTTGGCAGGCAATATGCGAGTGTGGTAAAACATCTAGTCCGTACAATCACAACGGAGACGAATGAAGCACTCAGAAATACGTTAAGGAATGTCTCCAGAAGCGATTATTGCCTAGTAGGTCAAGTAGTGTTTTGGCCTGATTTGGCGTCATGTTCATTTAGAATGGTACAAAAGTCAAAATGTATGTTTCGTGCCGAAAGACATGAATCCGCCGAACTGCCGGAAGCAGGCCAATCGAGGACTTTTGGGCTTTAACCAAAGCAAAGCTTCGAAAATTCATAAAACCAGCGGACGACATCCAAAAATTAAAAAAAAGTTTGACCAAAAGTGGTCAAAATGGCCGGAAGTAACACTGTGCAGAAGCTAATGGATCATATTCAAGGAAAAGTTAGGAGTCTTGGCTATGATTAAATATTTTGATTAAGCGAAAGTCAAATATCTTATAAAACACATATACAAATATGATTTGCCAAATAAAATTATTAAAACTAAAAAAAACATGATTTATTTTGTTATTTTGAAAGTTTGCTTATACTTTCTGGAACAGTCTTTATTTGAGATTCTTTAATGATGCATCTGAGGATCGAGCAAGGTTATCACAGTATAGACTAAACCTCAAGCACAAAGGAAAAATCATTGTTTTCTAAATTTGAAGTATAACTAAGAAAAGTGAGGCCGGCGTCGGTGGTGTAGTGGTAAGCGTGACTGCTACTGGCACCCCAGTGAGTCTGGGTTCAATCCCAGTCGACGTCGGAGGTTTTTCTGAGGCGAAAAAATCTGGACACGTCTTCCTTCGGAAGAGAAGTAAAGGCGTTGGTCCCGGCTCATAGTCATGAGTCGTTAGGTAGGGTCCAGGTGGTGAAGTCGTCTCCCTGGCGTCGGTGATTGTCACCATGTGAGGAAATAGGCCGACAGAAAATAAATAAATAAAAACAATATAAAAAAATAAGAAAAGTGATAACCATCCCTTTTTGGCATTTTCCACATTTAAGCACAGGTTTTCAATAGTTTGGCAGATGTGGTTTGTTTTGAAAATGGAACAAATTTCAACAGGTAATAAGCTAATTCCAACATTTCATGTACAATCCAAAATTGAACAATGAGAGCTTATCAAATAGGATGTTGTGTTTGGAGAGCAGAACAGAACGCTATCTGCTGCTTCGAGCTTAGAGCCAACCGTTTCAAAACAAATGAAGCAAGTTAAATATTCTAGCAATTCAATGTTTATCTTTGTCTACCAATAGTTTTAGCTTTAACGTGTTTTGATTTTCACGTTCCTCAAGCGTTTAGAGAACATCAACGAAAACTTTGCAGCCAGGAAGCTCACCTAGCAAGTTCATTGATGAACAAAACTCCCCTCTATTGTAACGCATGCGCACAGACAATACACCCGATTCGGAGTGTTTGAACTGCTGTCTCGGTTTCTACTTCCCGATCTTTATTTCATTACATTTGCAATGCTTGCCCGGGTAGGATGCGTATTTTGGCATATGACTCCTTAAAACTGCACAGTCTTGTAGCTTTCGTTCGAACAAAAGTTTTTCATTATATATTTTTTCCTTATGTCTTTCAAGATATTTTTTCGATCCCGGAATTCAGCTGACCTCTACTGCAGTTTCGTGCATCTTAGTTGTTGATGAATGTTATTCTTCAAGAATGAAAATGCATTTTCAACCGGTTGAACGCGAAGAATTTTTAATTAAACTGTTCTTGTGTTTTTGCAATTTGAAAGTAAGCATCACTAAGTTTCTTCACAGCATTAACTAAGGAGAAAATGACGAAATGAATTATTATTCTCAGTACTAATTTTCACTTTCTAGACATAACAAAAAACCCGTTATGGCTTACTCATACAGGCCAATACACAGTTTTGTTCCGATTTATTTACTGAGCACCCGCGCCCCGTTAAATTCTAGAGTGTTATAGTTCCTTAGAACTCGGTGGGAGGGAGGGCGGCTGAGTTTAGCCAACAAATACCTACACACAAAAGTTAAGTAAAAGCTCTGAACTCTGCTGGAGAACATTGCCAATCCAGCTAGCCCCAGAGCAACGCAAGCAGCTGCCAAATACTCTACCTGAACCGTCAACTCTTTGTCAGCAGCTTAAAGGTAGGTACGGGGAACGATAAAGTTTTTGCTTTCGTCGTCATAAATTTAATTGATTTAATAATTAATTTACAGCGAAGTTCGGGGCGGAGGTGGGGTGCTTCTGGCACCATCGGTCTTCGTGAGTCTGGGTTATTGTTTACCTTTCACGATTCTAGAGTTTGTTGGCAGACAAAGAATGAACACACAAAAAAGGATTAGGAAGAGCCAGGCTTACGGTCATCAGGCGTTAGTTTTGGCGCCGTGGAAGGTGCAAAAGACTGTTCATAAGACACGAGTTGCCTTTTTGAATATTGTCGGCACATGTTTCTACCTGGTTCATACGGTGAGAAGACTGTTTCTGATCCAATCGAAACCAACGCTTCAACAAATCTACAAATCAAAGGGAAACATCTTGCTATCAAAATTGCCTGCGAGCGATTCAGCTAGAAGTTTTCAGTAAGGACAAAAAGTTTCAGAGATAAAAACAAATATATATGTATACGACCCTTCGGCAATTGTTTTTGATTTTTTTAACATTTCTCGCAACTAACTTCAGTGACAGATGTGTAGAAAAAGTTTAATCTTTCACCGCGTTTTGCACATAACGACGAGGCTCGGCATCATCGGCTTCAGCTTTATCCTTCACAGGAAAAAGTAGCAAGGTCTGTGAAGGTGAAATTGGATCGATTTATGACTAGTTGCTTATACAATTTTTAGAAAAATAACGCAAAGACGTTATTGCGGTAGACAAATAAGTGTATATGGGTTCATTGGTGACCACCAATAACGGCACCAGCATAGAAATGCAAAGGCGCATTATGGTTGGCAATAGTGCCTACTTTGGACTCCGCAGGACAAATCTACTACACATGGTCTAATCAATGTAGTCCTACGGCCTCGAAACATCCAAAGAGATAAACAATACTTGAATTAAATGTACCTAGATTAATATATGCGGTATTCTCGTTTTTTGCACATGTTATGAAAGTATTCGTTCTCTGTATAATTACAGCTGATCTGACAATTATGGAGTGACAACCTGGGGTGATCAATTATGCTCATACTCATACTCGTACATCATTCCATCCCTGACAAACATCGGCCAGAATGACGATGATGAACTCCAGAATGCTGGTAATCCATCAATACTAACGTTCAACGACACATTTTTTGTACTTGCTCAATGAGTGCATTTTTAAGGCAATAATGCATATATTTTCCTCGCAGACGGTCATCTGTAGAAAATGCTGCCTGTCCACGTTAAATTTTGAGCACCAAGATAAAAGCAACAAAAAAAATAACGCATGATTCAGCAAAATCGCTTGTTTATTTCACAATAAAAGAGTTAATATCTACATAAGGAACAGTTGGTTAAGATGTTCATCCTTCTTTCTGTAAAATTCTCGACTTTCTGTGGTACACCCGCCATCAGGTTCTGTACGGTATCCTCAGGTGCGCCCGCCGTGACGATTCTTCAGCTTCTCTTGAAATCATCGATACCATTTGTTTTCTTCTTAGATTCGAAGAGTTTCCGCTTAACTAGAGCCCAGTAATTTTCTATTGGACGACGCTCTGGACAGTTTGGTAGATTGGCTGTTTTTGGCACGTTTTTGACGTCTTGCACCTTGTACAATTCCATGACGGATTTTGCATAGTGACAAAGGGCCAAATCATGCCAAAACAGAGCTGGAGAGTCGTGGCTTCTATTAGCAACCAGACATTCTTTCTTATTGATAATGCCGGTAGAGACGAAACTTTTAGATTTTCGATCACAACTAGATATAGCCAGCAAAATCAAATACTTCGTCGGGAATTTGGACACCTTATTTGTCTGAAAATGTTCGGTAGTGGCGTTCCTTTGTTTAATCGTCCAATATGATACAAGAAAATGTTTGCAAAAAAATGATGTAAAGCTCCTTAGCACAACTTTTTGCAGTGAAATTTTGCTTTTCATCACGGTTGGGCACCTTTTTCATTATGTACGCCCTCAGTCCTTGCATCTGCATCATTTATTGTACGTATGATTTTGACTTCCCAACTTTGCGAGCCACATTTCGCATAGAAAGATTGGGACTTTTCTCAATAAAGGCTACCATCTTCTTGGCTTTTTGTCCGGAGCATATTTTCCGGTTTGTTCCACTTCCCAACTTCCGATCCACAGTCAAGCGCTGGTCAAATGAATTGCAAACACAAAACACGGTAAATTTCGATAGTTTTAGCTTCTTGGCGAGATTGCGTACCGATTAATTCGGATTTTGCTGCCGTTCGTACAAAATATAATAAGACGCCATTTTACTTAATGTAACAAGAATGTAAACATGTTATACCACGAAATAAAGTCAAGAGCTTCAGCTTAAGGAAAACGTTTTAGCGATCGGTGAAGTAATTCAAAATCCACACTGAAAGAAATGTGTCCAAAATTTAACAATGGACAAGCTTCATTGTAGTCAAGGTGTTAAAATAATGTTTTAGAATTTTTTCAACATATTCTTCTGTGTATAACTTCTTATTTTATCAATAAAAGTTTATGACATTTGTGGTAAAACTAGTTTAGAGTGCAATGTTTACATGTGTAAAATTTCGTCACAATCTGTCAGGTAGCCTTCACAATCGAACTGACTTCCAAGCAAGAAGTGCTATCCGACAAAAAATAATGGACGCGGTCGTGGATCTAGTCGTGATAACAAGGAAAACTCAGGAAGCCATACATAACAACCGGCACCATCAACGGTCAAATATATGAAGAAGAATGCCATCAATAGCGCCTGCTGTTCATGATTCTCATGTTCTAGCGATTTGTCCCTTGCAAGTCGTACACAATTGATTCAAGGCGGAGCTAAGATTAACAAATTGGCATGTGGATCATTTTCTGGTGGCTTTTTCCTGTCTCTTCAATAACGTACCGCTTAGAAGATCTGGCTACACTGCTGTGGAAGGTGAAGTTTCGCACATGACTTACTTCTGTTTTTATTTTACTTGACTTCCTTGGGTGATTCTTTTGGCTGAAGCATCGCTATTGTATGTAGTACTGTGAATTTTAGAGCAAATATTAACTTTGCAAGTTTTTACAATATTTTCCTTTCATTTACTTCACGGGTTCCGCCAATCTGGGGTGAATACACCGCTGTAAAATCTTTAAAATACCGTAACGATTTAGTCGTGTTACTGCAATGATGATGATGATGATGATGATGATGATGATGATGATGATGATGATGATGATGGTGATGATGATGTGAACTACCATCTAGTGTAGCAAGGCAACTGCCAATAGCACTGGACAGTTTTAATTAAATGATTTGATCAAGGTTATACTGTGGTAGATGTTTCAACATGGTCCTGTATGAAGGGCCAAAAACGTATTGTGGTCCCGTAAGCAGATACGCTTACGCGTAACCAAATGCTACAGGAGTCTACATAGAATCTCCTTCCAGAAACAAGTTCGCAGAAACCACACCAAAACCGAGCCCTCGCCTAGTAAAATGTCCTACTAGATGGGGAGAAGAGCCCGCCCTCTTTTCACGAAATGTTAACAACAGGATGTTGGCAGTCCCACTCTTCCTTTCCAAATCGCTTCAAACGGGTGCTCTGATGGTCCCTCCCTTTATCCCAACGTATAGTTTTATATAATATATGTCAAATAGCAGAGAAATAAATATGATTTGCTTACCTTGATTTAGAAATCATCTTACCCTGTCGCTAAAGATTTTGGTACTACTTACATTTGTTATAAAGCATATGGAATATCCTTTATAATTCCACACTACCACCCTCGCCCGTGACATAAGAGGAACATACAATTTCAGTGCTGCCAATCTATTTCTATAAACATGCGTCAATAACCTATCGTAATGTTCATGCTCCATTAATTCATTCTTATATTTTTTGTTTTTTTTTTTCAAATAAAATTTAAGTGATCTTTGTCGAATTGCGTTTTTTAAGCAAGTCCTCCGTGGTTTCTTTTTAATCCTTACTTGAGAACATTTTAGTGTTTGTATTTCCCAAATTTGATGTTTTCCGTAGCTTATGTGTTATCTCCATAAGACTCCCTATCAGACATTTCGCTCCATTCTTCGGTATAATTCTTCGGCTTTTAATTTAAGTTTATTTTTATCTCTAGCTAACTGCTTCCAGTTTTCCTCATTCATTTCATTATATCTATTGAGTCCTGACGCAATGAGTCCTTCCATGTCATACTAGGTCTACCCTCCTTCTTTTTCTTAAAATCTAGTTTGTATGCCAACTTTATAGGATGCCTATTTGCACTTCTTAGAATATGACCGTAATAGCTTATTATTCCTAGTCTAGCACTTCTATTTATAGTTTTTCCTTCTAGTAGTTTTCTAGTATTAAATTTTAAGTTTTCAGTTGTCCTACAGTGAATGAAAATGGTTTTTAAAATTCATTTCTCATAATTTGCCATTGACACTCTGTTTTTTTTCGTAAGTACACCTACTTTTGTTGATAAGTTGACCTGATAAGTTTTACTAATGGCCACGAAGGTTTTAATTGTTTACAAAAACTAACCACTACTCTACTTGTCTTAAATGTATTTCTCCATCTTAACCTGTTTGTAGATTTTCTATCTAATGTTGAGGTAATACAAACTCCTAGATATTTTATACTATCATGAACCTTGAAACATTTTCCGTTTAAGAAAAGTTCTGTGGGATGCCTTATTATTTGGATATCTTAATAGTACATGACATTTGTCATAATTTAATTCTAAGCCAATATCTGTTAACTGCTCTACCACTTCCTTAAGAATACATTCCATCTCCTCCTTAGATGTCGCAATAATTAATAAATCATTTGCAAAAGCTAGTAACAAAGGGAATTTATGGCTACCTAGATCCATCAGCTCAAGTTTTGTAATTTTACGTGCGACTTTACGTATTACATCTTGCATAATTAAATTGAATAACTTCGGCGACAAAGGGCTGTTAAACACCTTTACCTCTTTTAACTTCACGTGACAGTTGATTATTCCATAGAATTCTAGTTATTTCATCCTTCATGCAAGCTATAACCCTATCCACTAGTCTCGATGGAACATTAAGATCTAATAAGATGTCCTTGAGGTTCTGGACCTTAACCGTATCAAAGACTTTTTTCATATCTAACGCTAATACATAAACATCTTTTCCAGCATTCCAATATTCTTCTAATATTCTTTTGGTTACAAAAATATGATCATCCGTAGATCTATTTTATGTAAATGCTGCTTGGTACAAATCTGGTTCTCCTGTGTGTTTCGTAATTTGTCTGGCTTTCCATTTTGCATAAATTTTTTACATCACACTGCACATAGAAATACGCTTAAAATGATCTGCTTCTGTAGCATTTGTTTTTTTTTAAATTACAATATGAATTGTTTTTAGCCAGTCACTTGGAAGTTTATTGTCAATGTAACCTTTCTGAATAATTTTAATTAGAGCATCTAATGTCTCGCCATCTGCATTTTCAGGTACTTCATGGTCCTGATGACTTGCCGTTACATGAGTTTCTTATAATATTAAATATTTCATCTGCTTCTGGGGGGTTTGTTCAAGTTGTGGAAGAAATCTTTGATCTCTTTTTCTTTGTGCTCCTTGATAGCTTGGTTGAATTCCTGTCTCCTGTTCCCTAATTCATATTTGTATTTTTGCATTTCAGGATGTTTTTAACTGTTTTCATTGCTATTTCCAAGCGATCAAAAGCCTTTTTTCTTTTAGGTGAAGAAGGTGTTGTAGCTATTCTAATAGTCTTATTTGCTGCTCTTTTAATTCATTTAACTAGCTCAGTGTAACAGTTTTCAATCATATTTGTTTCCTTATCAGTCTTAATCTGCACTAGGTTCATCTGTTCTTGGAATTTTTTCTTAATATTAGGTATTTTCAGAAGGTCCATGTTGATTTTTGATGGTTCCTTTTCTGACACCTTATTACGAACGAGCTTTTTAAGTTTTATACATACTACTACTAGAAGCTGATGATCTGAGTTGGCGTGAGTCCAGTAGCCTTTTATGAACTTAATTTTAAAGTCTGTTAATGTTGGTGTTAGTATATGATCTATCTGGCTCTGTCTATTACCACTTCTCCAAGTAGTTAATGTGTCTTTTCCTATTTTTGGCGATACATTTTTCAGTCGTGCTGTGTGCAAAAACATTTTGAAGATTTCTCCATTCTCATTACACTTTTCATGTCCTAACAAATTCCCTATCCATTTCTCCGAAATCCCCGATTACTAAAATATGTTTCCTATCCTTGATCGCTGATGTTACATCGCTTAGTTTGTTAAAAAAAGAGTTTTGGTTAACATTAGGAGCATGAACATTAACTATTAATAATCAGAATATTATTTCTAACTTTCACTTTAATCCAGATCATACCTTTTGTTACTAGTTTCAAGCTAATAATCCTAATATCCGAGTTTTTCCTAATTGCAAATGCTAAGCCCCCCGTCTTGTTGACATGATTGTTCAGAACGTGCCATGTATAGTTTTTAGTTAAAATTCCATCTCCAAATGAGTTAACCTCTTGTAATGCAGCTATGTCAATATTATGGATGTCGAGAATGCCATCAATTTCTTCTCATTTTTCTAAGTTTCTACAACCTTTAACGTTCCAACTAGCTACCTTGATTAGTTTTTCGTTTGGTTCTGGTGCATCGTTTGAGATAATATCATCTTCATTCCTGTCTTCTAGATTTGTGTGTACTGGTTGATCATCTGTAGTGTTTCTATTCTTTCTATTGGCCTTCTGTTTTTTTCTCTCACACTGATGTTTTGCCTGCTTCGGTCCTTGTTTGCAGTTCTTCATCTGAAGTTACTCCTTTCACTAATCCTGTGCATGCTTTTGGGCCTTTGTTTGTAACCTGAAGTACGTTATCTACGGCATTTTCAGATTCTTCTACTACACTGTCGTAATGATTTAGTACTTCTCCTCCTGTGTAAACCATTTGAAGAGTGCCATTTTGCGAATAAGACTCGTTTATGTTGATTGAACATCCATTCTGTCCGTATACTCTAAAAGTTATTTTAAACATTTCAGAAATTGCCACTAAAGCCTCATGTCCTAGCCATAAACCGTTTTTTCTCATTCTATTTACCGTTGTTTTAAAGTCATCGCTATTCTTCCTGTAGTCTATTAAAAAGTCTTCAAACTGCACTCTATTTTGGAGGATGTAATCTGCGATAAACTTTCGAAGCTTGTGCACATTGTGATCCGACATGAGATATTTACCTGTCACTCTTCCTAGCTGGTCTAGAACTGCCTTGATCAAACAATTACCATCTCCTTGTATTTTCTTAATCGTTTTCTCTCCCTGATTACTTAGTAACTTGTGTGTATAAAAAGTTTCATTTGGTTTAACATCTACAGTATCCCAAGCTAGTGTATCTATCCAATTTACTCTCAGTAATTCTTTCTGTGATACAACCACATCAAAATGTATCTTCCCTTGCTTTTCCGTGAGCCACAATCTGATAGGTTTGGTTTTCTTGACTGCTTCTGTAACACCTACTACCAATTCTGCCTCTGATTTCCTGTGAATAATTAACTCATTGTGTAATTTCATAGCCATTTCACCAAGCTTCTTTATAATTCCACCCTCTTAAAAACACCGTACATGTTGACCCTGAACTTTCATCTCTGCAAAAATTGATTCCACTACCTGGCTCACTTTGTTGCTTATTGCATTCTCTTCTCCTTCCAGTTGTCTAATAATTGCTTCCCTCATTTAATTTAATTTAAATTTAATTTAATTTATTTGATTGACCTTGACTTCTTCTGTACGAAAGTGGGTGATTTGTTCACATCCAGCTCATCATTGCAAACTTCAAAAATTTCCCTTCCGATCACCTGCAAAACGATATGGGTATGTCCCGCGTAGTCTACAAAAAACTCGAGTGCAACTATCCTGACGTTTTGAAGCTCTTCACCAAATGTCTGTGATTCTCCAGTCTCGTAGTAAACCTTCGCTGTACACTCGAATAAAATCACGATCAACCAAAAAATTTCAACACCGATCATGCTTTCATCGTTATTAATGTACCTTGTGTAGTCATTTAAACGTACTTTCCCTTCCTAGGGCTAGGTTTCAGCATACTTATTTGGCCCAAAATTGAAATTCCGAAAATCGACGATTTTAAACACCCTATTTAAGCGATTAGACGCTTATTTACGGAGATAAACGCGTCCAGAATACTTATTTGGACCAAAATCGGAATTCCGAAAATTGACGATTTTAAGAACTGTCACTGCAATGGACAGAAACCTAATGTGCCAAGGTGCAATTAAAAAGACACCAAATGCATCAGACATTTTGTTATAAACGAACGCTTTTCAAAAAATGAGCTGTGCATTTTACAACTCCTGTTAAATAGACCTAACATAAAATGTCGACCAATTGATGATGCATGACAATATTTTTACAAAGAGCTTGAAAAAAAAAGTTGTTAAATTTTTTTTTAGGTTTATTAGTTTTTTCACTGAAATGATGCGAAGTTCATCTCCACTGAAAATGAACAAGTTTGAGAAAGTTTGAGTTTGAGAAGTTTGAGAAGATTTGTGAACGAAGCCAGGAAGTAGGATGAAAGAAACCTGAAGAAAAGTCTTCCGAATTTCAAACGGAGCTTTCGTCGGTATTCCGATCAAAAGTGTTCGCTGTTGTGGTGGATGCCAATATGGACAAAATGGTTAAGCCCGAGCGTCTGACAGTGAAAGCAAAATCGTTCATTGAAGTATAATTGACAGATAGCAATCTTCTGCCAGCCTATGATGTAGAAATCGGGTTCGCCTCTAAATTGGCAATCAAGAAAGCGAGAAAATCTGCATTCTTCTACGACATTTGATCTTTAACCTGTCGTGTTTTTTTTTTTTGAAGAATCTATTAAACAAATCTCCATGTAAATACCCTTAAACGCATAACGTCGTCTGTATTAACTCTGATGGATTAACTCACTTCACGGACATAGCGAAAAGGCGTCTGGATCTGTTTCTGGATTTGTAGATAAAGTCTATCTTAGCACTACAGTTCCTTGGGTACTCCCTTAGCTCAGTCAGTAAAGGTGCAGCTACAAAGCAACACCATGCTGGAGGTGGCTGGGTTCGATTCCCTATCTGGTCTAGGAATTTTTAGTTAAGGAAAATTTCTCGACTCCCTGGGCATAGCGTATGATTGTACTTGCCACACAATCATACTAATGAAAAAATGGTACCTGGCATCGAAAGTTCTCAATTAATAACTGTGGAAGTGCATCTAGAACACTAAGTTGAGAGCAAGCTAATTGCTAATAAGAGCAAGCTAATTAGCTAATAAGCTAATTGAGAAAGCAATAAGCTTGAAATGCCAAAAAAAAGAAGCAGTTCCTTACAAAGTGAAAAAATAATATGAGCAGCTGTGCTCAAGGCTGTCTTCAAAGACGTTGCTTGCTGGATTTCAGAGAAAAAGAACAGCGTTTCGACAAATTTCGGCTAGTACTGATTGGTCATTCAAAGATAGAGCTGTTAAATTTGACAACATTTGTCAAAAAGGTACCTATCCTTTTGCAAATGTGACGATGAAGCGAGGATTTTCAATAAATGAAAAGTGTCTGGTGGTGAACCAAACTGAAAACAGTTTGGTTGCTCAGTGAATTGTCTGCGATCTTTCATCGACGTTAAAATACCACGATGCCAGCCTTGGTAAAAACACCAGACCGTTCTGCACGAGAGCCGAACTAGACTGCAATCACACCACCATGTGGCTGTAATTCACCACTTTAGTTTCGTGCTTATTGATGAACCCGCAACGCAATGGACGCGACACGAGTGTCCGAGCTCGTGCTTTGTTTCTGACACCGTGTTTGATTTTTGGGATAATACCCGAGCCGAGTGGTTACGATCACAAGTAAGTTCTCAACATACACTCAGTATGACACTGGTTGGCACGGATAAAGCAATGCTCGTCGAATGATTCTAAAAATTTGATAATTTGACTTATTGGTTCGTTTCTCTGGCTAGTGGGTGACAGGTGCGTAAGTTGATTGAGAATGAAAATTATAAATTTATATGTATTGACAACATATTCAAGCTATTGTAAATTTATATAATTATTTTCAACAAAAGCAGCCCTGCACTGATTATTTAGGACTCAACCCTGTAATGGAAAATTGCTACTGCTTACAAATTAGGCATTTTTTTATAACTGGGAGGTTAAAGTTTTTAACAGAATACAATATAACAATACTCTGTATAATACAGTATTCGGAAAAAAATAACTTCTCAAACTTTTAAACAAATACTGTCAAGAATCTTCGCTTGAATACATGGAAGAACTTGACATTTGTGAATCCCCTTGATGTTTTTTGTTAGTGTATCCTTGTGTCCTTGTATCCTGTTATGTATTCAAAGGGCAGAGGGGTCTTAAACCACCATAGGAATATGTCTCTCCCTCAAAAAAAAAAAAAAAAATCCACATGCCAAATTTGGATCCTTTTTCTTGATTAGTTCTCTAGTTATGCATAAATTTGTGTTTCATTTGTATGGGAGACCCGCCCCCCCTTCAGAAAGGAGAGGGGTCTCAAATCAGCATTGAAACAGTATTTATGTTCAAATACCTCCACATTCCAAATTTGATTCCATTTGCTTGATTAGTTCTCGAGTTATACAGAATATTGTAGTTGATTATTATTGAACACATTATATGAAGCCAGGTGTAGACAAACTTTGATTCCAGAGACTCCACCTTATAATAAACAAATTTCGAATAACACACACATAGCGCAAATAGACACTTACTGTTTTGTTCGAAGCTGCTTCACTGTAGATTTAATTTTGTCGAGGTTAGGTTTGACTTTCATCTCCTTAATGACATCATATACACAAAGTTGCAAAGTATGTGCAGCACATCTTACACTGTCGGAGAGCGCATTGGTCAGTAATTCTAAACAACGCTCTTCTTCATCGTTCCCCTCATAACTGACAGTGAGCCTCATAGATGAGTCTCGCGGCTTTCAGGAAGTTTGCTCCGTTATCGGTGGTTATCGCGTATACCTTTGAAACATCCACCTTAAACTCCTTCAGCACACGAATAACCTCATCTCTTATGGTTTTCGCTGTATGAGACACAGCCAGTTCGTAAACTGCAAGCGTTCTCATTGCTAATTTGCATTCAACGATATATTGAACACAAATCGCAATAACGCTCTTTCCTTTCCTGGTTGCAGAATCCAATTCAAGGCAAATGAATTTAACTTTTAGCTCTTCAATCAATGCTATCTTGAAGAAATGTGCTGCTGTCGCTACATTTTTAGGAATCGTCTTGCGATTTATTGCAGGGATATACAACGCACTGGTAAGAATTCCAAGTAAATCTCGAAGGCCAGGTTGATCCAATGAGTTGAAGGCCAAGCCTCCACAGGTGACCATCTTTACACCTAACTCGATTAGCAAGTCCTTATCGATGGGGACAAAAACTGTGGGAATTTTTTGTTTCCGGGGAATATCTTCGTTTGTTTCACGTGCTTGCAACATTCCGATGAACCGTTTCGAGATGCCTCTTCAGATTGTAAACTTTGTCCACCATCAGCACTTTAAAACAAATAGTACACTTTGGAGGCGTACCTTCCCTCGTAAAACTGTCGTTCACAATTTTAGCACCGAGATGAAACTGCCATGCTTTGCACCGATGCACTGATACACCACCGAATCGTAAGGATTGTCACTAAAAATAATCAATATAGCAAACAAATTCATCGCACTACCCGCCGTAAGAGCACCTGGAAAATTTACAAGAGCAGCATCGAACGAATATTACAACGCGTGCTTTCCGCAATCGGACACGATCGGAAACACTCGGCTGTTGGTGTTTGCCGAAACATCGAACACGATGTCCGAAGCCAAAACACGAGCACTGACATTGGTGTTGTACCCACCGCGTTGCGTGTTGCTCTGGAAGCACGAAGTCAATGTGGTGAATTTAATGCACGCGCTAGCGTGGTAAAAAATAGCCCGGCGTGCAGTGTAGTGTTTGGACATGGCTGCACGATGCCCTTGATACAATATACACGCACTTGCATAATTTTGTACTCGAAAAATCGAATGCTTCATTGTTTTTCTTCGATGTTTATGCTTCTAGAAACTTGACAATTCACTTACTTATATAGAGCGATGTGATTCTCGTTTGTAATAAAAAAGAGACCAAAGCAGGTTCCGCAATACGCAAGAAGACAGATTTGCGGCTGCTGCCATTTTACCGAATCGAAACAAGTCAGATTTTCCACTTGAACAATTTCCTCAATTACTTCAAGAATATTTATCAAACCAATTTATATTAACTCATTTTCCCAGTCGGGAGAACTAGGCAAAAATGCAGGAAAAATGCGCGAATTTTAATATTAAGATTGTTGGGCCACTCTTATTTAAACGGACGCCAAGCAGATCCTCGGCTTGGAGTTTTTCATCGGCAAGTTTCGGAAGAAGAAGGTTGACAAACTTGCCAAGATGTACTTGGTGTAGCAGGCGACTTGTGGGTGCGGAAAATTCAGCAAGTTCTATATAACGACCGGCACCATCATCGGCCAAATATATTAAGAAGAATGCCCTCAAAAGCGCCTGCTGCTCTTCATCCGGTCCCACGAAGGTGACTCCCTGTGCCATTACGCGAAATCGGTGCCGAATGAGGCAAGTCCGTCAGAGCTTCGCCCAGTTGAAGAAATCTGGGTGATTATGAAGGGCAAGCTGCGGAAAACTGTGATATTCTTCAATACTACAATGGTTTGAAGAAAGAGCGGATGAAAGTGAGCAAGAAAGATGGCGCAAGTGTTGAACAGGATTTGATGGGTAGCGTTAAGTCCAAGGTGAGGAAATTTAGCCTAGGAGAGGAGGTTGAATAAAACAACTTTACAAAAACATAGGTAGTTAACCCTTATATGATCGACAGGGTACCCGGGTACCTTTTCATGTTTTACATCAAGAAAGTTCATAGTTTATTTTAAAACAGTAAGCTGAAATTCAGTGACATCTTAATTAAAGTAGGAAGGCAACTTTTTGCATAAAAACATTTCGTTTAGTAGCAATTTTTTATCCCTTAAGTGATCGACAGGGTACCCGGGTGCCCACCAACTTGAAATGAATATAACTCTGGTTATTATTGACCGATTTTAATTCTTTTGGCACCGTTAGATTCAAAAACACATTCGCTTGAGAGACATTATTATCTGGTTCTTGTAAATCCGGGTTTCTCGGGTTTCTCCAGTACGGATATCGGAACAACTATTGAATTTCCAGGAATGGATGTCAGAATCTTTGAAATAGTTCCTTGAAACTATCCCTATTCCATTGTCGGCCATAACTGCTACTCTGTAACAGGTTCCCGTGGGGCATTGAATGGCCATAAATATATTTAGAAACAATCCCTGGCAATATGGGTATTAAAATTCATGAAATTTCTCCAGTAGGATATTTCTTAAAGTTTTGTGGCGTCTTTTCAGAACAGATTCCCGTGGATTCTCGAGTGGCCATGAACAATTTCAGAAGGAAACCTTGGAAATGTGATTATCACAATTCATGAAATATCTGCAGTTGGATATTTCTCAACGTTTTGTGGCTAGTTTTGTTTATGGTCACTCGAGGTCTCGCAGGCACCTGCTTCGAAATTACCGTTCCGAGGACAAATTATCAGATAGCCACAAAACGTTGAGAAACAGTTTCTGGTTAAATTTCATGAATTTTTAAACCCATATTGCCAGGGTTTCCTTCTAAACTTGAAAATGGCCAGTTGCAGCCGAACGGAAACCTGTTCCGAAAAGACTGGTCCGAGGACAAATTACTGGTCGCTAAACGTTGAGGAATATTCTATTGGAGAAACATCATGAATTGTGAAATCCATATTGCCAGGGTTTTCTACTGAAATAGTTCATGGCCAATCGGAGCCCAAGAGAACCTGTCCCAGAATGACAAGTCCGAGGACAAATCATCAGAAAGCCACAAAACGTTAAAAAATGTCCCACTGGCGAAATTTCATGAATTTTGATACCCATATTGCCAGGGTTACCTTCTAAATGTGTTAATGGCCACTCTAGGCCCCACAAGAACCTGTTACAAAATGGCCGTTGCAGGAAAAAGTCGGCAAATGGCCTACAATGGAATAGAAATAGTTTCTAAGATTTATTCCAAAGACTTCCATTCCCGGAAATTCAAAAGATGTTTCCAAATAGTGTCTCCATACTGAACCACAACTCCGGTAACCAGAATTTACAGGAACCAGATGAATTCAAGTGGTCAATTCTAACCTTAAATTTGTCCAAAAAGCGAATGTTTTTTAATCTAACGGTGCCAAAATAATTAAAGTTCAGCGCGTATGTTATCTGCATGCAGAATATTGTCGGCAATATACTCCGTACCACCGAAAATCACCATTATCGCCGTCGTCCCTCTATCCGGGCTCATTACGACTATCTGGTGCTGGAGTGCCACACTGCCAAATTTCTCCTTGAGCGATTGAAGTCGCTGCTCGATTCTGCTCGCTTTGTCACCTGCCGTCTATATAGAAGAGAAAACAAAGTATGTAAGTTAAAACCCGAGGTGATGTTTCGTCACGATAATAAAGAAATATTCAAAGACAATTTACTTATGAAAATGACCAATCAGAATAGAAAAATTAGCACTTTTTTTAGGAAACTACGTTTTTTTTTAAATTTGAACAAGCTTTTTGCATTGATTCTACATAGATTTTATTTTAATTAGAAATTGATACCAAAACCTCTATATTGAATACTATAAATTATTTTCGAAGGCAGATCGCTTTTCGGCCGTCAGACAAATTATGAAGATGAAAAAAAAATAAAAAAAAATATGATTAACTTGCCTGTCGAAGCAAAATTGATTGACGCAACTGACTGAGATTAACGGGTACTGAGTTATAAAAAACCAAAAAAAAAAGGTGCACTAAATTATGAAAAGTCGGCAGCAAACAATTTATTCTTTTAAATTCTTACTCATCCATTTTTATCACTTACCGGCACTTTAGCGGACACGGAATAGCTTCGGTATGCACAAAATTTTCCTGTTGACTGTTTGGCAAGAACTTCTGAACACGAATCACCTATCAGACGGTACGGAAGTGAGCAATGAGTTGATAAAAACAATGATTAATAATTAATTTTTTGATTGTTTGGCAATTAACTTACGTCTTCGAGAGGAGATGGAACTGGACGAAACTGAATGACTCTACTCACAGACGCGTAACGGGTACTGTGTTATTAAAAATCTAAAAAAGAAAACGGGCACTAAATTTTAAAAAGTCAGTAGCAAACAACTTTCAGTAGGGTAGCGGTAGCGATCTTTACAGTTAATGCGTACCGTAAAAATGGAAACCGTAAAGATCGATTCCCACGGTTTATTAGGTTGTTCATAGCCCCCCCCCCTTTCTAGAGGCGGGAGGGGTCTCAAGCTAACAAAAGATTTCCTGAACCTGAAACCCCTGCATACATATTAGGATAGCAGTAGAGACAGTTCTCATGTTTGGTTGAAATTTGTGCCTCATTTGTATGGCAGCCCCCCTTTCCAGAAAGAGGAGGGGTCTCGAACCACAAACATTTCTTGCCTTCAAAAACTCGCGAATGCTAAATTTGGTTTCGTTTGCTTGATTAGTTCTCGAATTATGCAGCAATTTGTTTTTCATTTGGATGGGAGCCCCCCTTTCTAGAGGCGGGAGGGGTCTTGAGCTATCATAGGATCCATTTTCGGACCCAAAACCTCTGCATACAAATTTACATAGAAGTAGGGATAGTTCTCATGTTTGGAAGAAATTTGAGATTCATTTGTATGGAAGCCCTCTTTTTCAGAGTGAGGAGAGGTCTCGAACCACCATGCCAACATTTTTTTACTTTAAAAACTCGCCCATGCCAAGTTTGGTTTGATTTGTTTGATTAGTTCTCGAGTAATGAAGAAATTTGTTTTTTATTTGTATGAGAGCCCCCCTTTCTAGAGGCGGGATCATAAGAGCCTTCCCCAGCCCCAAAAACCCCTCCATGCAGAATCCCACGCCCATCGGTTCAGCAGCTTTCGATTCTATAAGGTTCAGACAGACAGACAGAAATTCATTTTTATGTGGATAGATTTTTTTCAATGAGCAAGAATAGGCTTACTTTGTACGAGTTCGTGCCAGATTATTATTCAACAAGATAACGAATATCATTGTTGATGTTTTCCCATGGTGCGACTGTTGTTATTTCACTACATTACAGATCTTTACCTCCAAAGGATGGTTGTAAAATCTTAAGGCATTTTTATGAAACTGATATAAAAGAATCAATAGGCGTAGGTAAGAAGTTCATACAAAACTTTATGAAAATAAAATGGTTTGCGTTTAGGATTGCGTTTTAAGGCAGAATTTATGAATTCCAAAATAATTTTTCTATCGGTATACTTCAAATTCCCACCCATTTTCCCATCCTTTAAATTGTTATTCCTATTAACCTCGAGATGGTCGCGATTAATCGTGTCTATCCTCTTAACTTTAGTTTTAAGATAACTGATGAATATAAATATGACAACTTGGCTCTGTAAAGTTGATTCGATTGAGCCTATACAAATAGATGATTTAATAAAAAAAACCGCATGCAACTATTCTGCTAAAGACTGTAGAGGTTTATCACTTGACACAACATCAATTCCTCCAATTAGTGAAAATCACATAAGCTGCGAGTACCGTTTTTGCGGTTAGCCCGTTTAAAATTGAGACAACAAAGAACGAAACCGAAAAGATCGGTACCGGACTGGTCTTCTATATTCTTGCTCATCAATTTTTCTCACTTACCGGTATTTGAGCGGACACGGGATGGCGACGGAACGCACGAAAACTTCCTTCTCACAACCGAGATCTATCAGACGGTACGAATGCAAGCACTGAGTTCATATAAATAATGATAATAAGTTATCGAGAATTATTATTAATATATAAAAATAAATAAGAATAAGAATAATAAGTTGTCGAGAATTATTATTCAAAACGACGTATCTGATTGTGTAAACAAAAAGGGAAGAAAGAATTTTACATGGATTTTCTGAAAAGCTTAGCTCTTTCACACAAGCTAGGACGATGTTGATGCTTATTTTCGAGGGGCTGCTATAAGTTTTGAGAAATTACGTTTGAATCTCTGTTCCCCTCTTTGTCTAAAAAATCATAAACGTCATTTTAAATTAGTTGTCGAGCATTGTTTGACAATTCACTTACCTGTTGGAGCGGAGATGAAACTTGATGGCACCAGTAGAGGCACCTGCCTGACGGGAAACGGTTATTGTGTTGGAAAAAATCTAAAAAAGAAAACGAATACTATATTATAAAAAGTCGGCAGCAAACAACTTATTCTTATATATGTTTGCTGATAATTTTTTTCTAACTTACCGGAACTTGGACGGGCACGGGATGGCGACCGAACTTCTCACTACCGGGACCTATCGGATGGTACGAAAGCGAGCACTGAGGTATTCTGTTCGAAAAAATCGAAAAAAAGAACACTGAATTCAGTCGGAAGTAAACAACTTTTTCTTTCATATTCTTACTCGTTAATGTTAATCACTTACCGGTACTTTAGCGGACACGGGATGGCGACGGAACGTACGAACTTCTAAATAAAACAACTTAAAATCACTGAAACCGTGCAATTTTTAAAATTGCACCTCCGAACGCGAACGACGCTGAAACATGTTTGAGCACGTTTTGACAGATACACATAACGTTGGCAATGGTATCTGGTTCATGAAAATGGTTGCGCTGAATCATGATATTGGTCATTTCGGTCATGATTCATGATGTGTAGTCATGATTTCATGAAGGAATACAGTTTATGGTTCCATGATACGCAAATCGTGAAAACTGGATCCGATTTGTTTCCGTGAAACGCTTGATCTTTAGAATGTGTTTAAGTAACAAACAAGTCACAGTTTGAACTGACATATTAACTACAATTAGTTAAAAAGAACTGAAAACGTTCAGAGTATGCTTCAAATTTGCATGTTAAAAACATGATGGATTACACAGCATCGATACAAATAATATAATACAAAATTAATTTTTTGTTCCATGCAATGATTTGAGGAATTGAAATTATTGAATTAAAATTCAATAATAAAAAAGTCAAGATGTTCAAAACAATGAAGCTGCGTTCCAGAAAAAAAAATGTATCTCATTGCAACAAAATAACAACATTTCATCAAAGTATGTTTCAAATTCAGGAAGTGAAAATAGATCAAAAATGTGATAAAAAAACAAGAATAAAAACAGAACAAAGATGTGTTTGCTGCTTTGGTACCACGTTTTAACCGAATATATTTGGAAAAAAAAATCCAATAATTTTTTTTTCAATACCGGACATGTTTGGGTTTTCATTCTTACGACATCTTCACAACAAAGTTCTTATATTCTTTTCAAAAACAACGCTTTTGGTGTTACTTGGGTAAGGCTTTGTTAATGAAATTTGTTCGTTACTCACCGTAAACGTATCAAACATTACCTTTTCAAATTTCTGCACTTAATCATACAATGGTGAGTTTGATGCAAAACTACAATCATTGAGTAATGAAAGGCAAATGTATCGTTGTTTTTGTCACGGACTCCGTGTACCAAAGCTTTGCTATTTTTTTATTGTTCTCGCCGTGAACATTTTTATATTGCCAAGCATGATGTGCTTCCACTGATCCCCATTTTTTCTTCCGTAACCCGTTCTCAAGAACGAAAAGACATCTAGATAAATACTAGACAAACATTCCAAACAGTCCCATCCATATTGGTAAATTCCTTATTTTGACGTATAGTCGCATAGTCGACCGGCTTTTCGTCTTAAACGTAAGATAAAATCGTCTGACACAGCTATGGAAATCAATGACAGTAGATCGAACATTGTCAAATGTACGACCCGAATAATCATCAGATATTTACCCAGAAAAGAAGGTGTCTCCATCGCCAAGCGCCAGCAAACCAAAAGTGTTCAATCTTAGTGTTCGAAATCGGTATTTCCCCCCATTTTTGGCTTTCCTGCGAGAAAGAGGGGTAGGTAGCCAGGTAATCACAGACTTTTCCACATTGCCATTTTCGTATCTGTTCCGTTTGGGGTGTAACTTGCTGTGGGGAAGTAACATTATTTGCCTGCGAATTCAAATTCTGTGACGCGCGATTAAGTACCAATATTCGCGACTTTAAAGATGGAGAGCAGTAGGTGGTCCTAACTAGTGTAGTTGGTAAAGAGAAGGTTCCACAAATCCGGGGAAGGTGGGGTCGAAATTCTCTTTGTGCCATTGTGATTTAAGAAAAAACGTCATACAATTTCCATCCTCGGAAACACAACTTGAACAACGACTCGAGATCCGCTTGCAACAGCAGCGTAAAGGTCTAGATGAAGAGAAAAAAACGTAAAAATAAGATAGGTAAACGCGAGTGAGTCTACTGTTGTCGTTGAAATGTAACAATGGTAAAGCATTGAAAGTGGAAACACAAATTGCATAAATGGAATTTGCATGCAAATGGTAAATTTAGCGCTAAGTTGTGTTCTCCTCGCTCTTTTTTAAAGGCACTCGACAAAAAGAAGAATCAACAGTCAAGAATACAAAAATGATGAAATAATAGAGCAAGTTTGAGATTTACAGTAATCAAATATGTGATTTAACAATAAGACCGTTAATTCTGTGATGCATTTATGCAACAGGCTAATGAATTTGCATATTGAAGCCTGCCCAAGTTGAATTTCAGACACCAAAATTATAGCAGCAAAAACAATTTACACATTCAACAATACCGATCGTTAATTCACAATAATGGAACTATATCTACATGCATTACAAACAGTTGATTAAGATGTTAATCCTTCTTTCTGTAAAATTCTCCAACTTTCTGTAGTACACCCGCTGTTAGGTTTCGTACGGTATATTCAGAAACTACCGCCGGGCCGATTCTCCATCTTCTCTTGAAATCATCAATACCATTTGCTTTTTTCTTAATTTCGAAGTGTTTCCGCCTAACTAGAGCCCAGTACTATTTTATTGGATAAAGTTCTGGACAGTTTGGTGGATTAGCTGTTTTGGGCACGAATTTGACCTCTTGTACCTTATACCATTCCACGACGACTTTTACATAGTGACAAGATAACAGAGCTGGAGAGTCGTGGCTTCTGATAAACAATAGCAACCGCTTTTGCAGACATACTTTCACGTACACATCCTTAGTGTTAGAGCCAATAGAGACGAAACTTTTAGATTTTCGACCACAACTACATATGGCCTGCCAAATTAAATACTTTTTCGAGAATTTCTATGTCCAAAACTGCTTGACAGCGGCGTTCCTTTGCATTGCT